>JAAEAF010000672.1:0-290466 GCA_011037195.1 Triatoma infestans | reverse complement strand
TTTTATTAAGTTAGATTCTCCCACTGATATAACATTGCCGTCAATTAAACATGCAGGAAGAATGATAAGTTTGAAGAAGATTAATAATAAGTACATTACTGAGTAAATTGCCGTACTAGAAAGTCGTGTTAGTGTTTTCCAATAGATTGTTTGTTTTAATATAAAAAGCCCTCCCTCCTATATAAAAAACATGAATATAAGGAAACATTTTTTAAGAAATCGGTCGTACAGGAATGACCTATGGCGGAGGAAGAACTTGTACAGAATGTGGGGCTTTCCGAAATGTTTTAAACTTTACATCAGGACGCGAGCTGAACGCTTTGGTTGTTGGTTTCTAACGATTCCAAAATGTCTTTCTCACATACAAACACTCAGCAGTTTTTGTAGCAGTTCAAAATAATTTGTAATATTTTGTGGTATATTATTTGAATTTAGCATATAAGAAATTTCAATTTTTTTTTTAAATTAATAGTTTTTTGAATTATGGAATAATCTATTTCGATAAATTTCTATATGAAATTTCTTTTATTCTGATTCGACTTTCTCTTATACAGCCTAATACAATTATAACTGATAAATTTCAACATTTTGGAAGTTTTACCCAACGTTCAGTTGGTCTTATCATAAAATAATGGTGGTGGGGGTATATGTTAGTTCTCAGCACTCAATTTGGAATGGAAAAATATTTCAAATAGGTTAGCACTCCAAAGTTCAAGAAAAATTGTTGGAGCCATTTTCGAGAAAATTCTTAAATAATCAGAAATCTTTTTTGATTATCGACAAGCGTTTGACTCTCTTCAACATTCCCTAATCTGGTATAGCCTAAAATTAATAAAAATTTTAGAAGACCCTTACTCCAAAGGTAATGGAGTCGATAAGCAACCTACATATTTATGTGTCCCACAATTTAATGCCAGCAAAAGGAATTTTGCAGGGTGAAACCCTCAGTTTTCTTCCATTTAATTTATTTTTTCAGTGATTTTGAAAGCTTCTAGAGGGCTAAAGACTATAATGGTATCAGTATTGATGGGACCCATTGGTTCTTTGCCGATGACCTAATTTTGGTCGGAGATACTAAGAGAGATCTTGACAAAAAAAAAAAACTTCAGACCTATCAAATGATTTAGAAATTAATGTAGATAAAACTAAAATTATTATATTCAGTAAAGAGGGAAGAGTTAAAAATTATAAACACTCCTATAACATAATTCCATCAGAAATTATTAAAAAAATATAAATATTTGGGAGTTAAATTCTCCAAATCCGTCATCTTTTTAGAAGTTGCAAGAGATGTAATTTCCAAAGGTAATGTGGCAATCGGTGCTGTTTACAAAATTTTCATTAACTCTAAATTACATTGTTGGAACGCTAGTCTTTAACTTTACAACTCTATAAAAGTGGGTTAGATTCAAATTTAAACAATTATTTTATCACAAGTAGAATAGAATAGAATGCTTTATTTACATAAAAACAACTACAGAGAAAGAAATGAAAATAACCTGTAAAGCATATTTAGGCTGGTATCAATATACCGTCGCCTAGAGTTGCTTTCTTACAAAAAAATTGGTATTAGATACAAACCAACTCAAACGTATTGATATCATTACTACCACTACATTTTCCTTCTTTTTTTTTTATATAACAATTATTTGTTCCTATATTCCTTTATATAACAAGAACAAAAATAACTTTATAATACACAGCAGTAATATGGTATTCACCGAGCTCAATAATTAAACTCCTGGACAAGGTATAATCTATATTTATATGCTGAGAGGTGATAGAGAACCAAACTTTTCCATTCTTTACCATTTAATGCATCAATCACCTCCCTTCGCGTTAAATTCTTCTTACCAAGGTATCTAATTCGAAACTCGGATAGAACTGGATAGACTCCTAGATAATGGCAAATATCCTCTATCACATTCATATTGCACAAAGCGCATTTTCTTCGATCTTCACTACGCGCAACATTATAATTTAAATAAATTAACTGGCCACGCAACTTGAAAGTAGCTTTCATAAATTTCAGATTATTTCTGTCATGCAAGTAATGATTATCACCTAAGTCTATATCTAACTCTTTATACAAAGAATGGTAGGTCGACAATTATGCCTTCCCTACCATTTCCTCTCTAAATTTCAATTTTAAATTTGTCATTACAATGTTAACATCTAAAGTTACATAATCAAGCTGCAATCCTAAACCAGTAAACAGATCCAAATTTTCTCTATGCCAATACAATTTGTGTTTAATTATTTCTTTAGCCAGTATTTTTGGCCATCTATGGTCTGGCAATAACAGAACTTTTTTAATATATTTAAGGTGAAGACTTAGTGTATAAAAAAATATAGGGTAAACACTGGCTTCCAAATATATGATATAATTAGGAGAATTATATGGTAGTGAAAATAATTTTTAAAAAAAGAATAAATTCAGTTTTTCCACATGTCCCCAGACCTGAGCCGTATAACACATAATCGCCCGAACTGCAGAACGGAACACATCTAACTTTTTGGAGAGAGGTATCTCATTTCCACTAATTAATCTGCTATAAGTAATGTTTAGAGCAAATTTAGCTTGATTTAGCTTTTCAATAAAATGTTTTTTTTAGCCCGGACAAAGGAGTTAACGTCATGCCCAAATATTTATAACAATTTACCACCTCTAAATTCTTACCATCCATCTTCCACTTTTCATTAGCAGCCAATTTACCGCCTTTGCGGAACACAATGACTTTAGACTTATCCAGGTTTGCAGTTAAGCTCCACATATTACAAAAATTTACAATTCTGTTTATCATCATCTGTAACACCTTTTGCTCAGGAGCAAGCAAGACGATGTCGTCTGCATACATCAGACAGTTGATGGTTACCCCCCAACCCTAATTCCACCTCCAACAAATTCAGATAGATCATTAATAAAAAGTGAAAAATGGCCGGAGAAAGCAGACATCCCTGCCTGAGCCCAACATTCGTTTCAAAAGACCTGGTAACACCATTATTTGTCCAAACCGCGGATTGAGTATTTTTATATAATCCCTGGATTGCATTAATAAACTTATTTGAAATACCTAGCATGTGTAATTTATAAAAAAGGGACCCCTATCCGGTGAATCAAAAGCTGCCCGGAAGTCAATAAAAAAACAATATAATTTTTTACGTTTCAAGCGGGTTTGCAAGTTAATAATGTTAAGCAAGTTAAAAATGTTATCTACAGTTGAATAACCCCTACGAAATCCCGCTTGAGATTCACATAAAATATTATTTTCTGTACTCCAATTTTCCAACCTCATTAAAGGCAAACCGGAAAACACTTAGCAATGCAATCCATAAAGGATATCCCCCTGTAATTACTAACACTCCCCGGATCTCCTTTTTTATATAACGGGAAGATTATAGATTTACAAAAACTTTCAGGTACATTTGCATTTTTGAAAAATAAAATTAAAAAAATGTAATATGTTCTCTAAAAAGCATTCCGGACTATTTTTATAGAATTCATAGGGGATGCGATCAAAACCTGGGGCCTTGCCATTCTTGGACTTACCTAGTACTTCTTTCAATTCTTTTAATTCAAAGGGCCTATCATGAGTCTCATTTTCATTAAGAGGAGGCGCATATAAAAAGGGCGACATCATAAGCACTGGATTTAATAAGTTTCTAAAATGTTCCACCCATTCTTCACTATTTATTTCCAGCGAATCTATATATTTTTTATTTTTTAAAACATTGACCATTTAATGTCATTTTATTTTAATGACATTAAAAATTCTTTCGTATCATTAACATTCTTGAATTTTTCAATGATACTCAACTGGAATTCTTCCCTTTTGCTCTGACATAAATTTCTATAATTCCTTTTGGCCTCTGAATAAAGATCTTTTATTAATTCACTATTTGATTTTCTAAAAAGATTCAGCAAGGCAAAAGTTTTGTTCCTTAACTTTAAACACTGAAAATCAAACCACCTCTCTTTAAACGTATACTTAGTATTACATCTGAAATAAGAGGAGTCTCCTAAATGAGAAGCTTTCCGAATATTACTTGTAAATAAATTATCTGCTTCTTGACTATTATTACCAATCTCTATATTTCTCATAATTTCTATCTTTCTTTTGTAGTTAAGATCATTCACTGACGTCCATTTAAGTTTTGGTAATAGGGGCATATAATTATTTTTACTTACATCTTTTAAATTTAATAATAATTGGAGTGGCATATGGTCCGAGTAAATTTCAGAAACTACCCAAAAATTAAAATCTTCAACCAAACTTAACATACCCAATGAAACACAACAGAAATCTATGACACAACTTCCTCTTCCTCCAAGAAATGTAAATTCCCCCCGAGAGTCTCCCGGAGTTCTACCATTTAGTATTATTAAATTAAAATCTGCACATAAATCTATCAAGTTTTCTCCATTTTTTGTCAAGACATTATCTTTAGTATTTCTACTCAAATTAAACTTAAATTCTTCACAAACTAATTCATCGGAAAAGGATTGATTATCGCCTACTCTAACATTACAGTCACCCATCAAAATTAAATTATCACTAGAGCATTGAGTAAATACATCATTAATATTTAGGAGATCCTCCCTCCACTTATCAATTCTCATATAGACCGGCAAAATAATGAAGTTAATATTATTGTGATTATACATATTACATATTAACTTGCAATTCTTTGGAAGCCAAAACCATCGGAGACTAGATTTAGTTTTATACCCAATAACATACCACCTTTGGCTCTACCAAACTTACCTTCTTTAATTGCACTAACCCAACAGAGCCGATAACCCGAAAAGTAATTAACAAAATATTTATAATCATCTTCAACTAAGAATGTTTCATATAAAAAAAATAAATCGTAGCTTTTAATAAAATTAAAAAAGGTTACCTGATTGTTTTTATTATTTAACCCACAAACATTATAGCTTAACACAGAACAAGAATGACCTTTTTCCACATTCACAGTACACAAATCACCATCCCCTACTTCTTTTAGATGTGTTTCATTATTTATTTGATTGTACAGAGGATGTTGCACTCCTGAGGGGACGAAAAATCTCCTTAAGAGCACTGATGGAGGATGGTGGCGATGGTGTTTTCTTTATTCTTATTCTCTTTCTCTTCTTGTCCTCCTCCTCACCGCCAGAAACCTCCTCTTCCTCTCATATATCCGAATTTTTATCCTCAGAATTATTTGCCTCAAATTCTTTAATTAATTTTATCACAAGTAAATTTTGGATGATGCTCCATCATTCTACTTTTCCTGTCACCAACAATGTGCAATAGGTAGGAATTTTTATCTTTTTCTGTTTATTAAATAATACTATTATATATTTAATTGTATTTGTACTAGATATATTTCTCTTATTCATTAAATCAGTTTTCATTTGGGAAAAATCGTAAAAATACTATTTAATTTTTCTTATCTTTAAATATGACAATCACTCGTACTTCATGTATGGATAATAATAATAATAGTAACATTACAAATATAGTAAGAAGATTTTTAAGTCATTACTGGAAAAAATACTGGTCATGTATAACACTGCTTGGCATTGTGCCAAGCGCTATTACTAATCTAGTAAACACTGAAAAAAAAAATGAAATAATAATAAAATTACGTATATATCTAAGTAATAATATAATAAATACGAGTACTATAGAGAAAAAAAGAGAAAATTTAATAAAACGATCTATTGTTTATTTAGAAAAATATCTGGTAAAATGCCCACACAATTTCCTCTTCCTGCAATTTACCCCTCAGATCACAACAAGTAATTGAAAAATTTTATAAAGTATAACGAAATTCGTCATGTTTTTATGGAGAAAATCGCGAAAAAAAAAAAAAGGTTCAGTAAAAACACACTTCCGGTTTAGTAATTTCCTTGAAACTAGGAGTTTGGCGCTAGATGGTGTTGTATGATTACCTAAGTAGCACTTTGGAGGAAAATATAACCCATAGCCCCCTTAAATGACTTTATCAGGACAAATGGCCCAAATAAACATTGTAGCTCTTAAAATGTGTAGTTTACATGCTTAGTTTAAAGAAAATCCTTTGGAGCCTTTTTAGAGAAAACAGCAGAAAACTGAAAAGTACTTTTCAGTAACAACCATTTTCTTCCAAATTAACATCCGATTTTCTTCAAAATTAACAAATACATATTTAATTGTAATTAATATTATTTAGATGATAGAATTATGTAATAAAGTGAAATAGCATGTTACAGGAAAATCTAAACCCACCCCTCCAACAAAAGTGCCCCTTAAATAAATTTTCCGGAAGAAATGTTTCAAATAGAAAGTCTTAGTTGATATTCCAAGTTTAAAGAAAATCGTTGGAACCATTTTTGAGAAAATCCCAAAAAAGTGAAAAAAATCATTCAGCACATTGTCATTTCCGGTTGAGGAATTTCGACAGATAAATTGCTGAGATAACTTGCGAGGTTAGAGTGGCCAAGTTATACGATATAAACACTATAAATGCCAAGCATTGAAACAATTCTACCAATTACTCGCTCCAAATAGGACTGAAATAATGATGCTAGTTTATTAACGGTTTTGTAAAACACATACTATCTAAATCAATTAACTTTTGAAGCTAATAACAGTATAGCAACCTTTTACTACTCTAAGAGAAAATATAGCAATACAATTTTGGAAGGTGAGTTATCACCATAAAATTACATATTTTGAAGTCTCCTAAGTATGAACAAAATGTGGTATGAATATGACATTCTTTTACAACAACAATTACCTATAATTCCAATTCATGAATTTTCTTCGAATTTGCAAAATTTTGAATTGGCTGCATTACATATAAATAAATAATTTATATTTGTTTACTTGAATGACAATTGTATGGAAGCGGCCACTTGACAGTGTGACAATACGTTAGCAAAGCGGGTAATGGGAATTTTAGTCCTAACTCATAAGACATACAAAACCCCTTTAAAAATCAGTTTTACTAACAAAACATTTCTAATAAAAGCGATAGGTTTATAAAGGTTCAGCGAGTATCCTAAGTTTAAAGAAAATAATTGATGGAGCTTTATTCAGAAAATCCCCAAAAGAAAATTCAGAAACCTATTCTGTAAAATCGCATTTCCGTACAGAAAACTGATTCTATTCATATATGGAATTCTAGCAATACACCCCATTATTATATAAACGATGCAACCAAACATAGTAAAGAATCGGCAGTTTAGAGGAAAGCTAACGCTACTGCTCTTCCAAAATGCGATTTTCCTAGGCGAAATGGTTCAAATAATGTTTCCGGTATCCGGTAAAGTCAAAACTCGATATCGAAAATTTGACACGATTACAATACTTTTTCTCACTAGAAGTAAGAGAAAGTAAAAATAGATGGTTTGCATATTTATTTAAATACGCTAAGTAACAGTTCCCAAGTAGTACCTATTGTGCTTTTATGAAAATATAAAGATAATTGATAAATAAACAAAAATAAAACAGAGTATTCCATCAAGTTCTGTGGAGCAAAAGTTTATCAAAGAATAGCAAAGGAAGTATTTTTTATTCGATTGTGGAACGGATCCTCACATTTGGGGCAGAGACCTGGTTGATATCCAAAAAAGACCTACAAATTATCCAGACAATCGAAATGAACTTCTGGCGAAGATGTGTGCAAAAGACGAGTCTCCATAAAATAAGGAATGAGAATATTCAGGAAGAAATGGGGGTCAAAGAGCCTATTAGTGAGATGGTTATGAGACAGAATGAAGGTGAATCATTGGTACTTATAGGGAGAAGAAAGGGAGGATGATCGGCCCGGAGATGAGAAGACGAGATACAGGAGGAATTGGCTTGCAGAGGACCAGAGAGGAGCAATGGAGAGATAAGGAATTTTTGGAGGAATGTTCTGAGTTGATGACACTCTGCAGCAGGGAAATGCCGAAATAAAAAGAAGAGATATGTTTTAAAAAATACTGATTAACCGGAAATGACAATTGTCAGGGCAGATTTTTCTTAGTTTTCCGCGATTTTCTTCGAAAACTTCACCATATCTCTCCATCAACCTCTCTATTGTTTTCAACAGAAAGAAGGATGGGCTTATTGGTCTAAATGATTAGACATTTCATCTGCGACCCTCCCAATTTTAGGGAGGAACGCTACTTTTACCTTATGCCATATTCTTGGGATGAATTTCCAAGCCAAACAGCCTCTGAACCTTGACCCACGTATCTGGCCTTTGGCGTCGCTGGCTTACTAGCAGCTTCCACCGCGTTCGTTGTGTCTGCGGAGCTAAATGCCTCGCTTCTTAGGCTTTGGACAGCTGCTGATCCCCGTTTGCTGCTGGCAGAGTTACCTCCGCTCTCTTGGCATTTGGATCGGTATTGGATGGCGCCATTTTAGTCAAGTAAAGTAATGCCTATTTTTTCAAGCGGGCTTAGCTCCAACTATCAAATTAGGAATCGAGGACGGCGGAAGCACCCACTTTACGATTAACATTTTTTTTTAACAAATATGAAATTTAACCGTTATACGCGGGACTCAAACTGGGGACTTCCAAGATCTTGCTCATAACCATTACACCAACAGCTGCCCAGGTGGCACCATTGCCTCCAATTGATTTTTATTTTTCTGTTTTTTACCCATATGTTCCCACGAGTAGCTGGGCAATTAGGTCGTCCACCCGGCCGATGAGAGCCCCACAATAACCGGGCAAGACTAAATACTTCGGGGATTCGACTGATGCTCCGGAGGATCCGTTTGCAACACTGTACCCCTGTGCCATTCATCCCTCGGCATGGAATGCATAACGCCTTGGATTAGGCCCTACTATTAGATGTGCTTTTACATGTGTCCGTGTAATTATCCGTAACAGTCGTGTGAATATGAATGGCTAGAATGTTCGCAATCACCATACTCCACTGAGGATATGGCTAATCCACCTCCCATCCTGCATGTTTAAGAAGGGAAGGAAGGATCAGGTTAGACGGGAATTAGGGAAGGAATCATTAATTGGGTGGCCTGCGAGGGGTTTCTCGCTAGGTCCACCAGGGGCTCTGCTAGCCGCCCTCCGAGGAGTGCGTTGCCCGGTCCTCACGATGTGGTTGGCTAGCCAACCGACCCGGGTCTCGAAATGTAGTTTACCTCAGGACTTACGTTATGGTTGCAATATCATCGTTTTAATAACATTCATAGATAAATTTTTAAGAGAAAAATGTTTTGTGTAATTGTATTCATTAATTTGCATTTAAGGTAATATAATAGAGAGTTGAATATCAATGAAGGTACAATGTGAAAATAGCACAGCTGAATAGTAATATAAGCAATTTAAAAGTAATACTAAATAATTTCGTAATTCATTTCCCAAGGGAATATTATAATTTATTTGTTATTATTTCATGTAAACAATATAATTAAATGGAAATGCAATCACCACTTAATCCTCATCCAGTAATCAATCACAACATGGTTCTTGAAGTTTTATGTTAATTTATTTTTACTGTTATTGCTGTAAGAAAAAATTATGATCGTTAAATTTCCTAAATTCATCGGAAATACATTCCCCCAGAGTGAGGAAAAATAAAATTTTTAGCGAAGGTCTGTCGGTATTGTGTCGGTGTGCAAACAAAATATCTCAAAAACAAAAAAAACGCAGGCATTTCAAAGTCAAACCTTCCTTTAAAGCGGTGTTTCGTTCCTGCGTTTCGTTCTACAACCATAATACAATAAGTTACAGTAAGGTTCATTAAAAGCATAGCTAGAATTTGAAGAAAATCGATTAATCGAAAATGCAACATTAATCAGAGGTTTCTGTATTTTGCGAATTTCCTAGAAATTGTTTCCTACGTTCGATTTCCGCTGTATTAAAACCTATCAGTTTTATTGTAATATTCTTTTCTCTGAAAAATTTGCCTGGGTTGGTAGTTGACCCCCTCCATCTCTAAATTTGTGTTAGAACTTTAAAGTTTAAAGGAGATTTATCATTTTATATAATAATTGTATTAACAGAAGTAAGAGAAAGTCGTCTCTAGATTTTGGTTTTGTTTGAAGGTGTTTTGTGCATTCCATTGTTTCTTTCTCTCTGTTACTTAATTCGCCAAGAACGTTCCCTTCTCTTCTGACCTATCAGGCAGCGCTCCTCAATGGTAACTTCCATTTGCTATGTTGAATTTCGATTCACTAGTAGTCGATTAACAAGCTTGTCTCCACTTCCACCCCCCCCCCTAAAAGTTTCAAATTTAATTGTTTCAATTGACTTAACGTTACGCCTTTTTTCCCAGCAAGGCTATCAAGCTGTGAATTCAACAATCTTCTGACAATCAATTTCAAGGCTGAGCTCCAAATTGGTTCAATGTTGGTTTCAAGAATTTTTTGTATCGGTTTTTATAAAAATTTATTTAGTAGAAGAAAAAAAATGTGATAATGGACTTTGGAAATATTCGAACAACACTATTCAATTAGTTAAATTAACCTTCGGTTTTAATTGATAAAATCTAGAATTTCATGCAACAAAATTTTGAAAATTTTGTTTCAGCTGACCCAACTCTAATCGACAAATACGTTTCTTTTTATCAACTTTAATGATTGTGTAACCACTTATTAGTCAAATTTAAATTCTGACTGCTTAATGATATTTTTTCATTTGTCATCTCAACTATTAGTTTTAAGTTTTCATAAATTCAAACAATATTGTCTGAACTTCATTATTATTTTCTCTTACTGCTGGATATTATAATCGTATTAAATAATCGAAGCTGACTTTCCACGGAAATAGATGATTTGCAATCCCCTAAATACAAAAAATATATTATTGACGAAATAAAAAGGTTGTTTGTCATATAAAGTATTAATTTATTTGAAATAATAGAAAAAACGCTTTATTTATTCTGTGTTTAATTGAAATAAGCCAGGACCGTCAGAAAGTACTCTGAGTTCAGGAAAAAGTCATCAACAATTATTTTTGACTATTACAACTAATTGAGCTTGATCTCCCTATTGTTGAAATACGAGACCAACAGATTCAACAACAAACAGTTCCCTATTGAATTATGTGGATGTTGCAACCATTAAGCTCTTCTCCTCTAAGGACTATTTCTAGTCTAGTTTACATCTCTTCCATCCTATACAAAAATTTAACTAAATTTACAAAATAAATGAAAAATCATTTGACCAGAAATTCGAAATTTCAACTACGAACTACAAATAAATTGTAATCATTGTTATTTGCATATTTCTGCAGAAAAATGGACTCTAGAGACCCACCCTGTTTGGACTAAGAACCTAAGAACTAACAAGTAAAATGTAAGGGACACCTTCAACTACATTTTTGGTTAATATTAAGGGCATCTAAATCATTTAGTACAAAAGTTTGAAGAAAGTGTCAATTAGGATTATAAAAGGGTCGCACCAAGAGGAAATCACTCATATTGTGTGGTTTTATCATGTATTTTTTCAAATATTCATTAAAAAAAATCTGGTGTGTCTGGACTCACACAACTTTCTCTTACTCCAATTTCAAAATTCTCTTATTTTCAATTTTCAAAATTGAAATTGACAAATTTTATAGTTATTTTGCCACATTTAATGAAATTCGTTTTCTTGAAAATAACAGAAATCTGAAAAATACATTTCAGTAAAAACGCACTTCCGGTCATCCGATTTTTTCAAATTAGGAATTTCAACAACACATTTAATTCTAATTAATATTATTTAGATGACAGAATTATATATTAAACTGAAATAGCACTTTAGAAGACACTCACCACCCCCCTCCCCAAAAGTGTCCCAAAATGAATTTTTCCAGAGAAATGTTGTAAACAAAAGTTGTAGATCTTTTGTATGTGCAGTTGATATAACAAGTTTGAAGAAAATCGTCGGAGCCATTTTTGAGAAAATTACAAGAAAATAAAAAATAAAAATACCAGGAAACTGAAAAATACTTTTCAGTAAAAACGCACTGCCGGTGTTCTTATTTTCTTCAAACTTGAAATTTCAACAACATATTTAATTCTAATTGATATTATTTAGCTGATATAATGGTGTAATAAACTGAAATAGCACTTTAGAGGATAACTCACCCACCCCTCTCCCCTAAAAGTGCCTTTAAATGCATTTTCTCGGAAAAATCTTTAAAATAAAAATTGTAGATCTTTAAATGAGTAGTTGACGTAACAAGTTTAGAGAAAATCGTTGGAGCCATTTTGAGGATAATTGCAAAAAAGTGAAAAAAAAATCATCAATAAAGTGATACTTCCGATTGAGAAATTTTGACCGCTGACCTACTGTCAGATCCCATGGTGATACTCAAACGGAATATCAGGTTTGAACTTTCTGCATTTTTTCGTTTTTGAACTATGCTGTTCATAGGCCATTTGCTAAAAACCACTTTTTTGACTCAGGGGGCCTCAAAATGGATATTTCCGGTGAAAACTCGATATCAAAAATTTGGCACGATTACAGTACTTCCTCTTACTAGGAGTAAGAGAAAGTAATAAATAAAACCATGTTTTTTAATTAACTTTTGAAAATTGTATAATTGAAAAAAATCAGAACTCACCAAGGAAGTACCGTACTAGTCTGCAGCTCATACCAACACAGCTTCTTCTCTGGAGCAAGCTGAAGTTTTCTCTAAGACCTGTCTGTAAGCCACGCCTTCCAAGGTTACCCGATACTTTCCTTCTTCTCAGTGCGTGAATACACTGACGCATTAGGCACTTTTTTTTTATTTAGTACATCGTTATTTATTTAAAGTGAAATGGCTCTATTATGAAACATTGACACCACTTTGTCTTGCTGCAGTTAACGAAATTGTAATTGACAAATTTCCTTCAAACTTATAATCTTTACTAAATGTTTGTCTTCAGTTTTATATCAATGGGAAAATCTGAACTAAATTAAATGATTTTTTTTGAGAAAAGATGAACCCTAACCCGCCAACCCAAACTATTTAAATGAATTTCTTGGAAAAGGTTTCAAAGAAAAGTGATAGGACTCTGTTTTGTAGTTAGTATATCAAATTTAATAGAATTCGTCGGAGTTTTATTTCGGAATTTTGGCAACATATTTAATTATAATTAATATTATCTAATCATAGAGATGTATGATAAACTGAAATAGCACTTTTAAAGGCAAACATAAACTCACCCTTCCCCCAAAAGGGCGCTAAATAGAATTTTCCCGGCAAATATTTCAAATAAAAGTTGTAGCTCTTTGCATGTGTAGTTGATATACAAAGTTTAATGGAAATCGTTGGAGCCGTTTTTGAGAAAATCACAAAAACTAAAGAAAAAAAACATTCAGTAAAGTGGCATTTCCGGTCGAACGATTTTCACGAAAAGCTTATTCTCAGGTCTCCGGATAGGGGGTGAAGTTGCTCACGTCCGAGATTGGTCTCACTGCCCCCTGGATATCCAACTAAACGAACATCTGTCGCGAACGAAGTTTATTTGTACTGGGCTGCGCGAATTAGAATGGCTGAATATCGGAAGTCATGGAGTAGGTGAGAAAAAAGGTCTCCTATTGAATATTGTGATACCTAAACAGAATATCAAGTTCGGCTTTCTGCCATTTTTCGGTTTTTGAGCTATTCTCTTCACATACGTTAACACACACACAAAGACCATTTTCTAAAAACCACTTTTTTGGATTCAGGGGACCACAAAACGTTTGTTTCCGGTGAAAACTCGATATCGAAAATTTGACTATTCCAATAGAATACAATACAAGAGGGGTAAGAGAAAGTAAAAATTATAGCTCCTCTCGTGAAAATCTGAAAAAAATATTTGTTAAAACCGGGTCTCCTCTTGATATCCATAATTTTGAGCGCCCATTCCAAACACAGAAAACAGCTTCGAAGATTTTACTCAAAAAAGAAATGAAAAAACTAAATTGGCGTTAGGTGGTTTAGCGGAGACCAGGAGGCAAGGAGAAACTGTTTACAGTTAAGAAGCGGCAATCTATTGTACCATAATGGATTGAAATAAAAAGGAGGAGGTACTGGATTCCGAAAATCTAGAATCATACAATACGCGAATAGATACAGAATTCAAAAGACTGTGTAGCATGGTGAATTGGACGAATTATGCAAGATACGGAGAAGAGGGGAAAAGATTATCAATGATAATCTCTAAAAAAGAATAAGAATATTAGAATATCATAAAAAGTTAATAATAATAAAATTAATAATATCTATTATCTTGCAAATCGATTTAAAAGGAAAAAATAAATGAAGTAATAGTGGTGATAATATCATTTTATTTTGTTTAATTGCTGAAAATTTTCTTTATTACTTTGGAATTTTCTTTACTTTTGTATACAAAGTTCCTATTGCTTGGAAAAAGTGGGTTAATTTAATTTACAATGATACCTGATTACCTTCCTTAAGAAGAGGCCTCAGCCCTGCCGGCTGATTTGAGCTAAATGGTTTTATCCTAAGTACTAAATTGTTGAATTTTATTGAAATGGAAAAATTGTATTGTGTACGCTGCCTTATTATTCTTTGTTTTGCGTTGTGTATAGCTTAATAAATGGGTTATTTTCTTATTTACCTTGGAATCTATGACGCAGGCTTACTTCCAAAACGTCTCAGCGTTGCAAAGTACAATTCTACCACCTACTACTAGCAGTGCGATAATGAATTTATCCTCACATAATCTAGGACAGTGGTTTACAAACTTCATGATACTGTGCCTCCTTTAAAAGAATCTAATTTTGACCACCCGCCTATATTTCCTAAAATAATACAGACAATTTTAAATGGTAAAAAGTGTATTATTAAAACACAAAATTGCGAAAACCTAATATATATATATATATATATATGTATTGTATTATATTGCATATTGTTTGGCAGAAATAAGCTTCCGGCCAATAAAAATGACTTTTCTTCCTGGTAAATTAATTTACTTTTAATGTTATGGATGTGCTTGTTTATTAGCACAAGTTTATCAAATCTAGATGTCATTGAGTGTTACATGTAACTCTTGTTTTACTAATAAGCGGCCTCGATATTCTCATTTCATTGCAGACATTGCAAAAAATCCCATTTCGCATAAATATGATATTACAAAAGGCAGCAGAACTGCTTGGCAAAGTATTATATTCTTCACTTCAATTCAATCAAAATTGAGCTATCGTTTTACCCTGAAATTATTGTTTCAATCAAGTGTCGCATGACAATTATATCAATTATTCCTTTTCAGTAGTTATCAATCCAAAATCATCATCTTGTTAACTGACAAAAGAATTCTGTCTGTATTCACGCGAACTTTGTAAAATCAAGCAAAATGTATTTTTTTTAATCGAAGTTGTAGAGAAGTAGATGCTTTAAAAAAATAAGTAATAAAATTTAATGTTGTGTTATGAAAGTTTATTTATATGTATATATTTTGTATTTATATATGTTATGAAAATTACAATACAATTATTTGATGAAATACTGTTGCAACTTTTCGCGCGCCTTTTGCACCTCCTCAGCGAAGCGCGCCTCCCAGTTTGGAAATCGGTAATCTAGAAAATCTACCATATTAGATTTTTGTTCTCTTTGAATTGATTTAGTAACATAGAAAATACTTTGTTAAATGGATTACAAAGAATATTTAATACTGTGCATTAAAGAACTGCTATAAAATGGTTGTTATATATTCCGTATTCATTCATTAAATAGATTAAAATAAATCAACATAAAAAAAAAACCTTTCGTGCACATAATAGGATCTTACTTGTTATTATTTTAATAATAATAGTAAACGAAAGATAAAGTAGATTTACATAAATTCAAATAAATTGGGATCTCATAGTTGCAATAACTGACGTTAGATTGGGGAATCTTGCATCTTTTTAAAATTTAAAAAGGCCGCCAGGTTACACCGTTTCAAATTGAAAATTATTAACTGCTATTTAGCGATCATTAAAGAAAGCAAATATTTTTAATTTGGGGTAAATATGAATATTCCTCCTGAAATTAGTAGTTTTTTGTTATTTGTTTCGGCAAAGGTATTCACCATACAGCGCTGGAAATGCACTTCTAATCTCTGGATAACTTTACAGTTTATATATCTCTATAATGTCTACAAACAGTAAATTTAATCAAGACTTCATTTCATGATATCTAGTTGTTAGATTCGATATCTAATTTGTTTTTGAGCTATGCTGTTCACATACAAACCTACACACCATTTTTAAAAATTACTTTTTTGGATTCAGGCTGAAAACTCGACATCGAAACTTTTATACGATTACAATACTTTCTGTTTACTAAGATATAATAATTTGAACTATTACATAGTTAATTTAGAAATTTATTATTTCTTTGTAACTCAGCTTTTTTTTTGCCTTAGTTTACACACTATTCAGCCATTTACGTTAGTAAGAAAGTTACATGAGAAATATCATCACAGCATGTTCTAGATCTCCCAAACCCTAATCTAAGACATAGCGGAGAGTTAACCATTTTTATCTTATTTAAGTGAACTCTACATAATAAACTGATTGCTTCTTATTCTGCACATGCTGGTTGTGGTTGATTTACTGATTGAAATTTTAGCGAACCATTTTTTCTTTAACTTGGGGAATAGAAGTTTGCAGAATCTACCTTTCTCTTTATTTTTGTATACTGTGTTTGCCATCTCTCTGTTACAGAAGATCTAATAGTTAGGATGAAATCTTTAAATGGAATTTTTATTGTTAAGGGTTCACAAGTGACAGCGGCTTCCTTGCCCAGCAGGTCTACTCTATCGTTATTTACTATCCATCCAATGCCCCTTTATCCATCCAAAATATATGGGTTTCCCCAGTACTTTGATATTATTTAAGGTTTACATTATATTTACTATTAAATGGTTGTTTGTGGAACATATCACATATTATTCAATTTAATTAAAGCGCCTTTACAGTCGCTTAGTATCGCGAATTTTATACTATCCATTGTTAGTATGCATTGTAAAGCCATGAAGATAGCACTAATTCGACTGTGTACACTGATAGATTTTCATATAGTTTATACTGATCAGAGTGGTTTAGTGAATGGATATAGACCGCAGACCTAACACAGTTATTTATTTAGATCCGTCTGTGAATATGAAACATGAATCTGGCCAAGTCTCATTAATTTTATGAAGAAATACAGTATTTTTCATGGATGTAGGGATGTCAGAAAAGTCCTCTAGTATAGTTAATGGCACTGTTTATGGCCATGAGTTTTAAAATCTGTCAAAACCATGGGCATTTTTGCTGATGAGTAAATTTGAAGAGATAGTTCAGAGCCTGTTATGAAACTGTCAACCAATGGAGATGTAACTTTAGTTTTGCAATAATTATAGGTGAGCACTTTAGTTGCAAGAGATGAAATGTTATTATATATGTCATAGTGGAAGGATTTTAATTTTATCAGAAGTTTATTGGAAAGAAACGTTATTCTGTATTTGAATGGGAGTTCGCAGGATTCAGCATGCAGCATATCTATGGGGGTACTCTTTAGGAAGCCCAAACACAGTTACTACTGACAGCGCCGACAGTTATTTTGAATGACTTCTAAAGGACGAATAGTGGATTTCCTTGCCTGTCCATAGAACATACACCAAATTCCAAAGTAGCTCTAATGGTTGT
Organism: Triatoma infestans; assembly: GCA_011037195.1. Lineage (NCBI taxonomy): Eukaryota > Metazoa > Arthropoda > Insecta > Hemiptera > Reduviidae > Triatoma > Triatoma infestans. The sequence goes on along the minus strand of JAAEAF010000672.1, from coordinate 272,881 downwards.
ACGGATAAGCAAACTTTCATTTGGGTTAGAGCCCCACTTACTGTGTGATGTAGCTTTCAAAACATTTTGATAACTGCTAGTTTTCTTCATAATTTGTTGTATGTGGCTTGTCCAGGATAATTTTCTATCTAATAATAATCCCAAAAACTTGGTTTCTTTTGCACATGAAAATTTAAAACTGTCAATTTGCACTGAATCAGATAGGGGTAATCTTCTTTTCCTAGTGAACGGGACTAAAATTTACTTTCTGATATAGTTAGACCAAGGTTATATGACCAATCTTCCAGAGAATTCATACTTGTGCTTAGTCTATCTATGCAACTAGTTACTGACTTATTCGCTTTGTAGAGACAGATAACATCTGCGTATTGCAGAATGTTCACCTCAGGACCGATGACGGTTTCTATATTAGTTACGTATATTGCGTATAAAAGGGAACTCAAGATACTCCCTGAGGCAGTCCAGTTGAGTTGTTCTCGGGTCTATTATTTCATCGTTTACTCGTGTATAAACAATCCTATCTAATATCATTGAGATTATATTTTGTGTCACTTTTCTCGGAATTTTCAAAGCTAATATTTTATTAAAAAGGATAGGAAGTTGTATATTATGCAGCTTTTACATCCAGGAATAAGGCAGTTCCGTCCCGATTAGAGGTATATGGTTGGAAAATGTTTGTGATCAGCTGGATCTAACTTTCAGCTACAGATCGACCTCGTCGAATCCAAATTGTGACCTAGGAAGTTTTTTTGGAGCTCTAGCTACCATTCCAACCTGGCCTTTATTAACCTTTTATACGTCTTTAGCATACAAGATCCTAGAGAAATGGGACGGTAAGAATAGCAGACGTTTTAAGATAGGGACTACTAAATATTTTTTCCACTCTATAGGATATTTTCCTTTATTCCAAAATTTATTGAATAATTGTAAAAGACAAGTTTTAGCATTTTTAGGTAAATTTTTTAACACTGAATAATGAATGTGATCCATCCCTGGGGCAGAATTATTGTTGGATTTCATAACAGAGTTTAATTCTTTTGCGGAAAAAGGTTCTGTCAGAAAATGAGTACTTTCGGTCCCAGTGCTTCCGTTTGGACTTCTTCATGAACATAGGGTGGAGCTAATTTTTCATGTAAATCACTTATCCGTTGGCCTACTAGTATCCACAGCCTTTATTCAAACGATTGAAATTACTGTAAGTAACGTCCATAGATGTTTGGTTAGTTACAAGTAGTCTAGAAGAAGATTAAAATATAAAAGTTAATACAACTATACATCGTATATACATCGTAATACAAATATTTATTAAATACAATTGGAATATAAATGCAAATATTGAAATTAGCTATTGTATATTTTTCGATAAAAACGATTTGGCTTTATTTCTTTTTACGTAAGAATATGTAATTAATGTAAACACAATTATCCATGAACAGGAGGAGATAAATCCTAAATAGACATCTTTATTTGTCAAATCCCATCCTCTTATACTCAAACTTCTTAGTGATTGCGTTGAAAAAGTATTAGGTGCAATCCAGGATAATAATTTTATTGAAGGATGAATACCTTCAACTGGCCACATCATACCTGGAATAATCAAGTAATTACTGTTAAATAAGCTAATCGGTTAAATAAGAAGAATGAATTAAAGACTGACACTATAATAAAAACTTCAAAAACGAAAATTAGAAAAAACGTTTTTGAAATTGATGTACTGTTCAGTACCTCCATGCATCCAGCATTAAGATCGGTCAAATATAAGTGATCCGTATTTATGTGGTCGATAATGTACAAAGATTAAAGATAATCGTAGGAGACGTTTTCAAAAAAATCACGTAATACTGGAGAAAAAACATTCGGCAAGTTTTTCGATAATGACTCCACATCCGATTGATGGGTTTTGCTCGAAATCTTCGTGACTGAAGCGGTGGTAGTGCCTAAACGGAATTCTAAGTTTGAGATTCTTACCATTTTTCGTTTTTGAGATATTCTGTTTCACACACACACATACACCACAGACCATTCGCTAAAAACATTTTTTTCGTATTGGAAAAACATATGCGTATCGAAAACATGTGTTTCTGGTGAAAACTCAATTTCGAAAATCTTGTACGATCGCAATACTTCCCCTTGCAGAGTTAAGTACAAAATCATAAACACGGAACATCCAAACTGACGGATTTTGTTCGAAACTTCTTGTCGGTAGTGCCTAAAGGGAATATCAAATTTGGTGTATTCTGCATTTTTCATTTTCAAACAAAAGTATGGATAGTTCTGCAACATTGGCATCACATAATTATAAACTTATCGGAAACTGCTGCTCCGTACTGATTCTCGAAAACTGTGTTTTGTGAAACGATTTACATACATAAATTTTTCTAGTAGTTATGTGCATGGCTAAAAAAAAAAAACATACCACCAAGCATCATACTTCCCAAAATGCATCCTGTACATATGCTTGTTACAGCAGTTACAGAACTGAACGATGTAGACAATGAAAAGGCTGAAAAAAGGATAATATTCCTTTAATATTATTTAACAAATGTAAAAATTTCGAATTGTGATGACACTTACAAACAGCTGTTCCAGCTAAACCTTCTAGTATTAATAGTATTGTGGAGAGAAATGGTTTCTCCATCGGAAATTTCAAAATCCAATACATCATTATCATACTGCAGAATATCTGAACTAACTGCAAGACAACGTGTGAAACTAAATGTCCAGCTAAAACTTCGAACACAGTGGTGCCTGTTGAAATTTGTTTAATATTTATTTCGAAAATTATATATTTTTTTTATAAAACATAATTCAGAAATCCTATAAAAAAATAATAATAACCTGCAACTATGCTACGGCTAGTGGCTCCAGAATTTTTCTCTTCTATGATAATGATACTACAAGTTAATGGCATTCCAAATATTAATCTGTAAAAATTATTGTAAATAATATGTATATAATATGAAATTTCCGGCTTTAATAATAAATATTGCGAGGGGCATATCTAAAATCATGTTTCAATAAAGACCTAGTACATAAAAGGTAAAGAAACAAAGAATTGTAAATCAAGTATATTTGAGGATGACATTTTAGCTAATGGAAATTGGTATACTTGATGGGGTAACCTCATGGCAAGAAGTCGCTGCTTGCCATTTCGGTGCGCGCAACCTCATGTCACTAACATTCCACTTCAGCAGGTGCGTAAGAATAAAGACACAATTTATAAGTTGACGACATCCTTGTCATAAGTTTAAAATAGCTGTTTGACTAATGTTTCAGCTTTTTGTACAGATTGCAATCTTCATTACTCATTCACCAATGGCGTCCTTTAGAAATCTGCACTTTGGAAGAACAGCATTGAATGATACGATTGTTAGTTGGTGCGGATTGAAACCATCTGAAAATTATGCCGAATGCTTAGTGTAAGTTGTATGAATCGCGTGTATAAGATGATCAGTTTAAAAGTGGCTGAATTAGTAGTCCGATTTGCAATGTGCTGGTACAACTCGTGCCACTCGATGCTCATCTCGCATTAATGCTCTAATTTAAGAATACTGTTCCGAGTTACGATAGAAGAAAGAAGCGATCTTGGAAAAGCGATGGAGTTTGCAAAGGAAAAGAGTCCTGTCATTCCTAGACAACGTTTGCCAACATAACTTGTTCGCCTAAGTTACTGAAAAATTAGGCTTGGGAGTTCTGCCACATTAGCTTTATTTTCCGGATCTTGAACAACATAGAAGTGAAGACGTGCAAAACTGGCTCAAGCTTTAACAAAAAAATGTTTACTGCTGGTAAAGAAAACAAAACTAGTAGCGAAATGGGAACAAGTGTATAATTTTATTGATGGGACTCTCTCGAAATATTAGAGGTAATTTGTTGATTCATTTAAAACACCACATTAACACTATAACCATTTGTCTATTTACTTATTTGAATGACTCATAAATTGACAGAGCAATAATAAATAGTTCATTATTGCTATATCATTATAATACAAAGTATGGAGCATAGATATTGGCTTTTTAAATATATTTTACTCCCCGTCCAGGGAAGAAGACTAGCTACTCCTTCAAGGAACTTAGCATTCCTGCGGTTACCCCAGCCCAAAAATCGGCACTTCCAACCTAGACAGAGATTACATAATACACAGAGATTATGGGGCTTCAGGGGAACCAAAGGCAAATTCTAGCACACACCACACACACTTATTTACACTATTACACATTGTACTCTTTTATATACGACTATATTCTATGTACAACTATATACAACTTAAGGGAGCCACGTAGATCTTTCAGGTGGCAGTAGATTTGGTTTTATAGCCATTCCCTCTATACTAAAATTGTTAACCTAATTTATATCGTCGGTCTTAGTGCACAGATTTGTTGCATTATATAAATATAATAAATATAGCACTTATCTCCAGATCTGGAATAGCATTCTACCAAATTCACCCCACATCTGTTCACAAAACTATGGTAAAACTTTTTTATTAAGCTTGAAGAACTTACATAATAATCAGTGCTGGAGATACAAATTCTCTAAAGCTGGGTTTAGCATTTCCATATATTGGTGTTTCAAACTGTAATCATAAAAATAAATTGAAATAAAATTAGCCAAATTGGTAAAATAAATTTGTAACAATAACTAGAAATGAACTCCAACAATGAGCTTTCGTGTTCAACTTCATTTTAGTGGCTGATAAACTTCAAGGATGTCTTTTTATAATTGCATGCAAAAGAGTAGGTTGGACCATAAAATTGAAGAAAAGTATATCTTCAACTGACCGAACAAAGTCATCAGATAAAAATCACCAATACACAACTGTTCATTTCGAGACTATTCTCTCTGCAAATAACAAGGGCGAATCTCTAAAGATCTTTGGTTTGAACTGATGTCGAAATGCGTATTGCTCTCCTGTATTTCTTATCTAGCTAGATTTTAGGGAAACTTTTGTTTAGCGACGGATGCGTCGGATTATTATGGGGAATGATCTTGTTGACAGGTCCATAGATAGCTTCACGTATAGGCAGTTCAAGCAGCCGAACAAAAATGATAGTTAATACCAAAAGTGATAGGTATATGTGTGTAGATAGTGAATTAAGTTTAAAGAAACAAGCGAAAAACTGAAAACAAAAAATTACTCAGGTAAGTGGTCTTCCGGTTGATGGATATTGACTGTCAACCTTCGTGTTAGATGCGATAGTGGTACCTAATCGGAATACCAAGTTTAAGTCTCCTGCGATTTTTTGTTTTTGAGATATTTTGGTCACACAGACACCAAATACCATTAAAACTTTTTTTTCTACTCTTGGGACGACAAACATGTATTTCCGTTGAAAACTCAATGTCGAAAATTTGACACGATTGGAATACTTCCTCTTACCAGCAAGTAAGAGAAAATAAAAACTGAGTTACACATATAGGTCAACGTCCAATTTAGATCATAACTAGTAGGAGGGAGGTTGATGCTCTCACAGGATATTAGGATTAAAGCAGTATCTGTATCTTATTTCCTGTGTATCCCATTTTTATGTTTTAATATGAGTTTTTGTGGCGCCTCTACGCAATGGTTGTGTTGAGATATACTGTAAAACCTGCAAATTTAAGCAAACAAAGAAAAAATTTCGTCAAATGATTGATTCGGTTCTGATTAATTTTTATTATTATTGTTTCGTTTTAATTGGTTGCTTAGTACATTTTGCAAAAAAATATAATTATAATACAATAATTTCGTTAAATGCTTTTGTTTCTATAAGATAGTTTTTTCTTTGATTACCATTTTCTTGTTTAGGTCCGTCTCGCAGATTGAGAAACACTAGGTTAAGGAAACCTTCGGCCTTAAGATTGGCGTAATTTTCTCATTATGTTCGGTTCCTCGGTAACAATAAATGGAAAAAACATGATATCAGGGTTTGCTGTCAGAAGTCACGGAACCGGTTAGGTCAGGAGAAAGAGCAAACTACTATAATGAGCTGGTTAAGAGAAGGATTGGAGAATGTTTTGTTCCAGCTCTCATGGTGCCACTTTGCTCAAGGCACTGGAGGAAGATCGCCTGAGCAACAAATTAGATCTAATGAGTTCTGTGAGAAGATCTTGGGATTATATGCCCGAAAATCTAAGTGAAATAAGTGGGCTTTACAAGCAGGCTGAAAGATTTATCTATACTGCGGAAAATTCTAGGTCTAATAAAGGAATATCAAGAGCAGCAGAGCGTAATGCTTCATGTAAGCAAGTATAAAAAAATAATCACTACCTCCAGTTTGATAGGTCTAGACCAGGATGATCCATCTGTTTGGATAGTACACAAGCCCTGCTAGACGAATTGGGGAAGAATTGTAGGCATCAAAGAAATTTGGCAATAGATCGTGTATAGTTAAAGTTTAAAGACAGGCAGTTCAGAGTCATAGTAGATAACTTGCAATAAAAAAGAATTACCTTTATTGGTAGATTTAGAAATTCAACTGGGTATCCACATGCTCCATATAACTCTTTACTCATTTCAGTATAACTGTCTCTTAATTTGCCACTCAACATTTCATATATAATTTTATCTGCAATGCAATAAATTTCATTTCAATCAATAACTAATTATATAAAAATAAATCATTCCAATTTAGAGTTAAAATTTACTAGAAGAATCTAAATAGACTGTCACTGCACTGTTATCCACAACATCACTGTCCGTTACCAAAGGTTCATTTAACCTGGTTGAAAGGGCGCTAGAGAAATCTGTTGAAAAATGCAATACTCCCCAGATGTCCGTGTCTTTAACATGGTGTAAAGCTGTTGCAACTTCCTTATAGTCCACCTGATAATATAGTTCCTGTTTTATTATGGTCGCCCTTATTTTATACTACATTTCACATTATATAACAAAATACTTACAAAATAAATACTTTTACTTTTCAAGTGATTTAAATAATTACAACTGAGAGAATTCATATTACACATTTTCGGTTGATGAGTGTAGTTCATACATGATGACACGTCATCGTTTACCACAGCCAATGAAATTCCATCTGGTTCTCTACCATTTCCATAATAAAATAGCAGAATGCATAAAACTGGCATCCCAAATACAAATAAAGCAACTCTATCAACAACAACAAAATGTATTAATAAGCATTATTTTCAAACTACATAACGAGAGCCATTATAATATTGTAGAGCCAATGGCTAGCCATTGTAATATTGTTAGTGATAATCGAAAAGGTGTATCCACATTAGGTATAACGTTTTTTAAAACCCAATCAAAGGAAAGCCAACCTATCGATGGATGCTTGGCCATCTCATGATGACTTTTCAATGAAATATGAAAGGAGTTGGCCCAATATCGTGTGATTGTCTAAATATTGGTCTAATTCAGTTTATTATATTGTTTAGCCAGTTATAAAATATTATTATTAAATACAAAAACAATTCTAGCGTAATTTTAAACTGAAATAGTGATAAATTATGAATAAATAGTTAGGAGTCTGAAAATAAATTCTGTATCAAAGCAGGCTACTACTAATATTCTAAATTTATATACGATTTTATCCACTTAAAATCTCAATTTTTCTTTTTCTTTTTTCTTACTTCCTGGTAAGAGGAAATATTCCGATAGTATCAAATTTTCACCGGAAATACATGTTTGATGTTGCCCTGAGTAAAATTCTGGTGAGAAATATTCACACGACTTTCTCTTACTCTAATTAATAAAATTTAATCTAGAAATTTTCTTTAAAATTGCAACAATACAAAGTTTAGTTGGGCTGACCATAAACAAGGTGGTGGGATTTCACTTGCATACCTGAACAATCTTAGTGAAGCGCTCTAAGTCAAAACTAAGAAAGCTTGTGCAAATCTAAGTTTAAACAAACTGACAGACTTCCATCCAATACCCCTTTAAAATCAATTTTTTCAGAAAAATGTTTCAAATAAAATTAATACTGAAATCATACATTATACTGAAGTGGTACTTTAAAGGAAAGCATAACGCTACTGTTCCCCAGAACCCCCAAAAAATAAATTTTCCCGGGAAAATGTTTCAAATAAATATGATAGCTTAAATAGTTTAAAAAGAAAATCGTTAAGCCGTGTCGGGAAAATCTAAAAGATCAAGAACTTATTCCGTAAAATCGCAAATCCGCTAAACCGATTTTGCTCAAACTTGAAATTCAACAATGCACATAGTGTAACTTAATATAAAGGGAATATAACTGTAGCATACATTATTCTGAAGTGACACTTTAGTGGAATGCTTCCCCGAAACACTCGAAAAGTAAATTTTCCTAAAAAAAATTATTCTAATAAAAGTGACGTAAGAGACATTTTTGGAGGAAATCACGAAAAACTGGAGAAAACAAAATTTTGTAAAAGTGCTCTTCCGGTTGGCGGATTTTGACCAAAAATCTTCGTATCGGATGCAATGACGGATTTCTAAACATAATATCCAGTTTGAGTTCCAACCTTTTCTATTTTTTGAGATAATTTGCTTATATCATACACGTCTTCACTAAAATCATTTTTTCTTACTCACGGCATCACAAAACATTTATTTCATTTGAAAACGTAATTTAGAAATTTGGCCCGATCGCAATACTTCCTCTTATACCAGGAAAAAAGTAAACAGTACCAAAATGTATTTAGAAGAACAAAAACTTACGAGAAATTTCTTCTTAAAAATATTAAATTTTTCTTAAGTTCTGCTGCAAATCTGGGCCTAGCGAAAGTTTCTTCACTAAACGTTATCGGGGAGAAAGTTAATTCTTTGCTGCGAACTTGAGTAATGATATTTTCCTGAAAAAAAGAAAATTATTTCTAATTCTATTTATAAAATTTTCCATAATGATAAATATAGTTTGAAAATCATCTTTATATCATAAATTTACTATATTGGAAGCCCCCGTACATTGACAATTTTTTGAAGCAACTTTGTAAACAGGAAAGAGAAACAGACTTAATCATACAAAAATAGTGATTTTTTTTTTAACTAAGGCAAAATTAAAAAGTTACAATTGTCGGAATAGTGAGATACATTAAAGGTGGAAATGAGTGGACCATAGACGTTCAAGCTTGTCAGTTGCATTGGCGATTGTTAAAGTGCAGCAACAACATCCTAATCTTCAGATCAAGTGGTATATAGAGAATTATACACAATTACCAGCTCATATTGAAGAATTTATTGGTGGGGTTGAGACGACCTGCAATGTGTAAATTGTAAGTATAATCTTATAAGAACTTATTATTAGAATTGTGCGAAAAATGCATTCAATACTGGAATGAAGCTGGGGTCAAAAAGAAAATGAATAAGTTAATTTTTCATAGATAATTAAGATATTTTTAATTATTTTTATTATTGCTTGTTGTCTGTGAATATATCTGAACTTGGTTAAATTAAATATTAAATTTCAGTATATATTTGCATGGAACAATCCCTTGAGGGAACTTCGCAAAATAATCTCTGACCACGACGATCTTGCCTCTGATTCAACATTAGCAATATTTTCCAACCGAAATTCATGAAAAGTATGACCATTCGTTTTTCCAATCCAGAGCACAAACTGCTTTATAAACATCTAGGAAGTCCATTTTTTACTGATATACAAAAAGTGCTTCTTCAGTTGGCAACTATTTAATCGCTAGTGCGCGCTTACCAAAGATGTAAAACAAATTCGTTAATGATTAAATTATTAAAAATCGCAGCAATAAAAGTTGTTAGTGTGCGGCTGGCCGACCTAATTTGTTTTCTAATATGTAAAATAACCTTAGCTTCAGATACTATCTCCGGAATGCCGTAATTTTCAACGTTTGCTACTTCTGAAACACTTGGAAAAATTGATTAATAAGCCATTTTGATGATTACCTCAGAATTCTGCTCCCGACTTAATTTTAAAAACGCATCTTCCAAAAACTGAGTACTACACTCTTCCATAATTAGATGTGGGGACTTCTCACACAGCATAATTCCTTCTCTCATTAGACCTACCTAGAAAACAAGATTAAATAGTTGTTGGTAAGAGTTCTTCGTAAGTGGTGTACCACTTCTTCAAGAATCTTGGTAACTCTGATGCAATCAAGACACATACATGATTTTGTCTGCACAGATTGTTGATGTTTACAACCCATGAGATTACTACACCTACAAACACAAATACTAGCAACCAAACATTTCTTCCACAAGCAAATTCCTAAACTTTTACAGGTTCAACATAAACATATAAACTTTAATCATTTATGTTAGGATTAAAATTCCACTTACTGTGTGCACTTGTTTTGATTCCTCTATGTAGTGTGTGGTAATTATCACAGTCTTACCTCCATCTTCACACCACTTAACAAGAAACTGCCAGATTCTGCAAAATTTCACACAATTTATAGATTTATTATAAAAATAAACCTATTTACCAAAGTAGTACATTTCTGTTCACAAAAGAAATCAAGCGGGAAACATTTTTACAACTTACTCTTCCTGCAATCTTTAAAGTCTGACTGGCGTAATATTAGATGTTGCGGCACATGTAGGTCTCAGCATACAGCAATAGTTAAGTAGAGTGACAGATTTTATAGAAAACTTTGTGTCAAGGCATCAGTGCTACCTAAACGGGATATCAAGAATTCTCAAACATTCTGGTCATGGAACCGATCCAGTGGAGCTGACCTTGCTGAATCTTTTCAATGGCGAACTCCACGCCTAGGGCTCTTCTTGTTGTTTTTTTTTTTGTTTATTTAAGGCGCGTCAACATCTATGGTCATTGGCGCCCAAATCTCTTCTTGTTGTCGGATTTTTAAAACCATCTCTTCTGGTCTTGCCTAACATTTTTCTTAGGTACCGCATTTCATGGCTAATAGCTGATGTTTTCAATTTGTAAACTTTTACCTTCGCGTCGAGGGACTTCCTTCTTTACCTGTTCCTGTACCTGTACCACTGTTCCTATTAGCATTGAAAAACCTTCTTGCCGCACCTATTCGCTCTCTATTTCGTGCTCCATTCTTCCTTCCTCATTTGAGTAGGCACCCGAACTATTTACCTGCTCCAAGATCATGACATTGATTTTTCAGTTTCCTAATGCTGTCGCTTATCACCAGTCTTTGATTTTTTTAATGTTGTACCTAAGCTCTTCTTAATCAACTCATCCACTAGAAAATTGGCATTGAACTGGATATTATCAGATGTATCTGTTAGATGGCTAATCGGCCAGGGGCTATCAAAGGAAAACATCAAAAATTTTTTGAGTGTTTTTTATTAATAACCCGACGTTTCGGCAAACATTGTTTGCCTTCTTCGGGGGCTATCTATAAAGAAAAAATATAGCTAGCATTAACAGAACAAAACAAAAAAATAAGGCAATAGAACAATAAAAATAAAAAATAGTAATGGTAAACTAACTAAAACAAAATACAAAGGTAAATACAGATACGTAGTATTATAGAAAAATTGTAGAAAAGTTACAGATCTTAGTATGGGAAAATTTGTGTATGTCTTATCACAACATGTTCAATTATGACTGTGGTTGTGAGTGCACTGCCAGTGACAGGATTTTCTTCGATTTTTTGATGTTTTCATGGTGAAAGGTGGGATGGTAGAGTGAAATGGCACGGTTTTTTGCAGTGTTGACTTTTTGGTGGAAAGGGAGGTCAGATAAGTAGTGAAGAAGTCGCAATCCTACACCTCCACGAGCATACGGTCTACCAAAAATCCACAAACCCCTATGCCCTCTCCGTCCCATCATTTCCTCCATTAACAGTCCCTCCTCAAAGCTCAGCAAGTTCATTCTCCCAGCACTTCAATCCTTCAGTTCCAAAAATCCCTACGATGTTAAAAACTCATTTCATTTCATCGAAAAAATCAAATCCACTGGAATTCCACCCCAGTATACCATGGGGATCTCGCTTGATGTTTCCTCCCTATCCCACAAGACAAAGTCATCACATTAGTCTCTAACAACTGGACATTAATAGAACCTCACACCACTATTCCTTTTGATCTCTTCATCGAAGCACTAAATCTTTGCTGCAAATCAGGATACTTTGTTTTCTAGAACCGCTTCTGTCTTCAAAAAGATGGTTTGGCCATGGGCAGTTGCCAACTCCTGCTCTGGCCATTATCATCATGAACGACCTTCTAGACACTGTCCTCCCTATCCTTGACACCTCGTTTCACATATATTTAAATATGTGGACGATTTATTCCTCATCGTCAACCCCAATGACCTTTCCCTAATCTTACACCATTTCACCTCTTACCACAGCAGACTCCAATTCGATTTACAATCGAAAGAGAACAAAACAACAGCCTCCCCTTCCTCGACACGATCATAATCCGGAATCCAGACAACACTTTAACTTATAACTGATACTCGAAACCGACTTACTCAGGACGACTTCTTCACTACTTATCTGACCACCCTTTCCACCAAAAAGTCAACACTGCAAAAAATTTAGTGAATCGTACCATTTCACTCTCCCATCCCACTTTTCACAATGAAAACATCAAAAAATCGAGGAAAATCCTGTCCTCCAACGGTTCCCTTCACACATCATAAACAAAATAATCAAAAAAGCATTGACACCAGCATTACACACACCACACACTAGTAATACCAACAACATCACGAATGTACCTATCCACAGATCTCTTACACACATCCACTCTCTCTCTAACTAATAAACTTTCCAAACTATACACCAAACTAAAAGACCCTATCCCTAAACTCAACAAAACCCATACAGTATACAACATCAAATGCACACGCCACTTTGCAATGCCACGTATGTAGGAGAGAGCTCACAATACTTACACAAAAGACTAAAGCAACACAAATGACATCCCCTCCAAAAAAATAGAAAGCACAGCCCTTTCCAAACATGCATTATCCCTAAATAATTCCTTTGACCTGCAAAACCCATCCATTTTTAACAACACAACCTAATCACACAAAACGTCTCCTTGCAGAGTCAATACGTATCCACCTACAACCCAATCCCATAAACCACAAAAAAGACAAAGAAGTCATCTCATCACTCTACAACAACATCCTCCACTCCATAAAGTAGACATATTTGCATTTGTAGCGCCATTATCCTACATATTTCCCCTGCTAATTCTCTTTTCCTCCTATCTATCCATCAAACTATTCCCAATAATCCGATCCATATTCCAATAAGCATAAAATCTTTATTTATTAAAAAATTTAATTAAAAATTACATATATATAAATATACATGTTTATTATATTTGTCCTGCTTCTTAGTCCCTTCACTCCAACAATTCCTAACGGTACTCCCCCCCCCACTCACCGGTGTTCCTTTTCAACCTTTCACTGGCAGTACACTCACAACCACAGTCATAATTGAACATATTGTGATAAGACATACACAAATTTTCCCATACTAAGATCTGTAACTTTTCTACAATTTTTCTATAATACTACGTATCTGTATTTACCTTTGTATTTTGTTTTAGTTAGTTTACCATTACTATTTTTTATTTTTATTGTTCTATTGCCTTATTTTTTGTTTTGTTCTGTTAATGCTAGCTATATTTTTTCTTTATAGATAGCCCCTGAAGAAGGCAAACAATGTTTGCCGAAACGTCGGGTTATTAATAAAAAACACTCAAAAAATTTTTGGTGTTTTCCTTTGATACCCCCTGGCCGATCAGCCATCTAACAGATACATCTGATCATTTCTAACGGCCAACAATTGCTACAATTTGAACTGGATATTCTTTTCGGAATCCACCGCTACCAAGAGATCATTTGCATATGCGATAATACTATTCCTACACTCTGGACCACAAATGCCTGAACCTATACGTAGATTTTTCATTCTCTTTCATAATTCTCAATAATATCATACATTTTGAGAATGAAAAGAAAGGGGCTTAAACTGGACCCTTGTTTAACACCCTGGGTTGTAACAAACTCTTCAGGCTCAGGTTATTAGAAAGAACATAGTTCCCTGTATATTTATATAGATTGTGGATGGCATACTACAGTCCTAATCGATCAATACTGGCCAATTATGTTGCTTGGCAATGAGTTGCCAGGCCTTCACCAGATGCATGGAGCACCAATAGCTTGCTTTACCTTTTTCTAAGAGTTTATCGCTCGTTCGCCTAACAAAATATTAGGTATTGTGTGCTTCTCACACCTCTAAACCCATACTGAGCCAATATGGATTCATCCAAATAGGATCCAAATAGGAACCAATATCTTCCAAATAGGATCCAATCTCTGTCATTAATCTCGCTTCTAGTACCTTACTGGGAACACTTAAGGAAAATACCCCTATGATTAGTACACTCAGGGTTATCTCCCTTCTTGAAAAATAATGGAAGTTCCCAGTCAAGAGGCATAACATTCTAGTTCCAGATTAGGTTTATTCCAAAGAAAACTCAATTTCAAAAATTTGATCTGATCGCAATACTTGACCGTACAGCTGGAGGAGAACTTAATATTACTAAATAATAAAATAAACATAAAGAAAACTTGCATGGTCATTTTGTGCAAAATTTTAGCTATATCACCCCTCTGTTGTTGGCTCCAATGTTTTTTTACAAACAACAGCCAATGCGGCCGGATGGAACCATTTTATACTAACTAACAAGGCCAGATTTTTGGTGATGTATTCTAATTATAACACTCCCTTTGTTACTTCAAATATTAAAACTGCTATTTTTATATAACTTAAGTTGTACATACCTCTGTCTCAGTATTGGGTCCACTCCTACAGTTGGTTCATCCAACATTAACAGCTCAGGATCATGTATCAAGGCAATTGCCAATGAAACTCGCCTTTTTTGACCACCGCTTGTAAATAAAAACAAAATTATTTATTATTTGAAAATATACATCAAATAACTACACTGAACAGCTCATCAAAAATTCATACTATCCGCCAAGCAGTCTTGGATAGTGAGTCAAATTTCGATAGTCTACTTCGGTACCATGATCGATTTTAATCGAAAATTTTTTGTTAATTGATTCAGTTTATTCTTCATTGTAACCTATAAATACTTTATTTTATTTTTTAATTTAAGGCGCTTCAACAACTATGGACATTGGCGCCCGGAGCTTCTCAGTGCACTGCCGGCCTCCGGACAGGGTTCTATCGTTACAGACCACACCTTCTATCACCGGACAGTGAGCTGTAGAGGCTCCTAGGTAGAAAAAATCTAAGGATATCTTTCTAGCATTCGCATTATCGAAAGTTAATCGAAATAAATTTCTTTAAACTTGTTAACATTCTTTCTAACTTAAACACTGTGACTTTCAATTATAAAAAGTTTTTGTATGTTTTTATATAAAAGTTGACTACATATATGTAGTTTATTTTCAACTTATAAATGACTTTAATGGATCTAATGGAAGATTCAAGAATGCAAGCAATTTTACCGATAATCGTACAAATGATCTAAGACTGGAATTTTTACTACTTTAAAAAAATAACAGTCACTATAGAAGATGAAGTAAAAACACAAAAATACTTGCCAGTAAGAGGGAGTAGTGTAATCGTGTCAAATTTTCGATATCGAGTTTTCACCAGTAATACACGTTTTGAGATTTTCCCTCTTCTCCAAAAAAGTGGTTTTTAGAAAATAGTCTGTATGTTTGTGAACAGCACAGGTCAAAAACGAAATTTCGCAGAAAGTTCAAACTTGATATTCAGTTTAGGTATCATAATGTTCAATATAATTCGTTAAAGTGCTACCAGGAGACTTTTTGTTTTTTCCTACGCCATGACTTCCACCATGGGATTCCACAGTAAGTTGTCTTTCAAAATTCTTCAACGTAAGTACCACTTTACTAAATAGATTTTTCACTTTTTTGCAATTTTCTCGAAAATGGCTCCGACGCTATTCTTTAAACTTGGTATATCAACTATATATACAAAGAGCTACAACTTTTATTCAAAACATTTCTCTGGAAAAATGTATTTAAGGGCAAGTTTGGTGGAGGGGTGGGGTTAGGTTTCCCTCTAAAGCGCTATTTCAGCTTATTATACAGTTCCATCATTTAAATAATATTAATTAGAATTAAATGTGTTGTTGAAATTCAGAGTTTGAAAAAATTGGATGACTGGAAGTGCGTTTTTACTTAAATGTATTTTTCAGTTTTTGGTATTTTCTCGATAACGGACCCAACTAGGAATGTGAATTACACATATAAAGGCTGCAACTTTTATTTGAAACATTTCTCCTGGTGAAGTCATTTAAGGGGGCTTTGGGAGGGGGATATTTTTCTCTAAAGTGCTATCATAGTTGAAAATGTGACTGGGTCCGCAATGCTGGATAACATCCACTTTTTTATCCGCCGTAGCATGCATATTAGATTTATTCCTGACCGGTTTCGGATATTCATCCATCGTCAGAGCAAATTCACCAAGTTTGTGTAGAGAGTTCAGTTCAACTAAATGTTTCTGTAGACTCACACTTGTTGGTTGTATGTATATGGGAAGATTATTTTTTAAATTTTAAAATCTCTAAAATTTGTCAATTACAATAAATTATGAAAACTGGAGGAAGAGAAGGTTGTGTGAGTGTTTCACATCAGATTTTTTATTAATATTTCATTGCCACATAAAAAATGTGTTCATACTACCTAATTCTAACTGAATGTGAGTGATTTGCTAAATTGGTTTAATCATTTTTAGATGCTGATAACAGACCATATTAATCGGCTTAGGTCGCGAAAGAATTTTTAGGGTGGAGCTAAAACTTTATATTACTATTTAAATACTCATATATTATCGGGAATAATTGACAATCTCATAAATATAAACAGTAATGTTAGTTACTAAATTAATGCGGCCGAGACCTGCAAATTCTAAACAGATACAAAAAAAAAAATCACTAATTCGGATGAATACTTAATTATATTATTTTTATAACCTAATTATCCTGAATTTATAGGGATAATTTAATTTATTTTACCACATTGAGCGGATATATTCGAATGAAATATTAAACATATTACCTTAATTCTAGAACGCATTTATTTTTGTCAGGTAGATCTAATATATCGAACATTAAGTCCATCCTGGTTTGCCTCTTTCTTTTTGACATTCCGTACATTGTTGCAAAATAAGTGAATAATTCTTGAATCGTTAATTGTTCATATAAACATACTGTCTGCAATGAAGTAAAATTGAGAGAATTTTCCAGACAAAATCTTAAAAATTTAATCTAATCATCAAACCATATTATTATTTACCTGAGGCATGTATCCTACTTTACTTTTGGATTTTACCGCCAACTCTATGGTTCCGCCGTCCAATCCAACGAGACCTACTATTGAATTTAGTAATGTTGATTTACCACATCCACTGGAACCCAGCAATCCATAGCTATAAAGTTTAAGTATGTAGGAGTAAATTATGATTAAGACAAGTAGGTTGGATGTTTGTAACTGGCAGATCAACCTACAAAATTCTCAAATATGAAACACTAGCCTAGATGATATCGCATCCATATTTTAGCCTTGTAGCATCTCCACACGTCTTCGTCTACAAAGCCCAAACTTCCTCAAAATCTTAAGAAGCACTTTACTTTTTTTCAACATGAATAGGTATAGTACCACCATTCTTGGCATGATCACGAAAGGGAAAATTAGAAAGACCAGGAAAGTGGACGGTAAGTGGAATGAACTGCAAAATGTCGTATTAAGATTCAGAAGAAAAACTGTTTTCTTTACTTGCTTGCAAAAAGTTGCCTAATACGGTACCAAAAAAAGAACATTGTTCGATGAAAATTAAAACGTTTTCTGACATTTTAAACTAATATCTTCGTCGAACATGTTCATTCATGTCAATCAGTTTGCCATGAAATTAATTTTCTTCTTATATACTAAGCTATTGACTTACAATAAAAACGAGGGCATTCCTTATCTTAGGTTTAAGTGCAGAATATTGTACTTTTTTTCAATAGATGATCAATATCAATTTGATTTTAATTTACAGGAAAGTATAAATGTTAGTAAGAGAGCAAAGCATAAAAAACTACAAGGTTGCCTAGTTTATACTTAATGATTCATATTTAACCTAATTATTAAGTAGCAAAAGATTTAACTTACATGCTTCCTTCTCTGACATGCATGTTCAGCCCCTTCAGTACAAAGTTCTTTGTATCGTAAGTTTTGTAAGCACCACGTATTGTTACAGCCAATTTATCCTTATCCATCTTATTTTCTATTTTGCTTCTATTTATCTGGCAAAAAATTCGTTTACAGCAATGTCACGTTACAACTGGCAACATAATTCATTAAAATTATGTCAACTGACGAGAAAAAGTCCTTGGAAATAAAATCTAGCATAAATAAGAAGACATTAGCGGTAAAACTGAGATAGTCTGGACAAACATGGCTGAGACCCTTCCTACATCTCAACATTTTAACATGCACATTGTAATTATCAAGTCCACCATAAATACAATGATTAACTACCACACTAATAAACAATTATTTTTACATTCCTGGGTTCTTGCGGATTATTTTTCCGGATTCGTATCTTTACTGCAGATCGAGCACATGATAAATAATTGCTTACTTCTTTTATATTTCTTATTAAGAGAGTTGGCCTGTAATCTCTGAATAGATAACAAAAAATTAGAAGGCCTTCCTTATAGACGAGATCACCAAAAATTAAAGGATATAATGGTCAGGATTGAAAATGCAAATGTTACTTTTAAAAAAGAAATAAACGAACTAAAAACTGAGAATAAACGGCTGGCTGCTCAGTAGAGCTGTTACAGAGGAAGAATAAGTATAACAATTTAATTTTCAGATGTATTTCAAATATTAGTGAAATCAAAGATAAAGAAAAATTTATTAAGGATCTTTGTGAAGAAACATTTGGGCTTAAAGATTTATTAATACACAGTGCTTATTCACCGGCTTCAAGTAATATATTAGTTGTTGAATTTATCGAACATTGTGATCTGCTGTTTATCTTACAAAATTCACAAAAATTAAAATATACAGGAATATGGCTTCATAGAGAACTTTAGAACAACGTAATATCAGGAGAAAATTGGTAAGCTGAAGACGGAAATACTTAATAATGTAGACAAAACTGTTAAGGTATCCGTGGCGACAAGCTATCTGTTATATAATAATGTACGATTGTATTGGGACGATGAGAAAGGTGTTAGCTCTAAGAAGAAAGAAGATCTCCAATAACTTGCTGCTTGCCCCATGGTTAAATCGAAGGATGGTCCAAATAACTCATTATTACATCAGGGCACTGCCAACAAGATGTCCTGATGAAAAATCAATACAACCTAAGGACTATTTAAATCAATCTTCAAGTTCAATCTCATATCAGGGTTAATTTATGCATCTTCTCTTTATTGTGTTTGCATAAAGTGGGGTCTTAAAATATTAGGGTTTTGAGTCTATAATTTAGACGGACAGGAAACTGAGGTCATTCTAGAAATGGACATAACTGTTTGGTTGAAACCTGGGTTTGTGATGTTAATTTGAAGTTGCCTCATTTCATTTCTGATTATTTTTATTTCTTGAGCCTTGCATTTAAGAATTACTCTATGGGAAGGGGAAGTGGGGCATGGTAGTGTGTGTTCGGAAAAAATTTGAGGGTCAAATTCTGTTGATTAATAGTTCGCATTTCTGATAAGTTAAAAAGTAAATTGAAAAAAGTTTTTATTTTAAGTAAATTTTCTCTTATTATTGTAGCTATTATTAACAAAGTAAGCAAACCTGTTGTTCTTTGTTTAATTTATTTGAATTTCACTGAAGATAATGTTCAAGAGATAAAGTTCTCTTTGTTGATGTGTTTACACTATATGTTTTAATTTGGTTTGGATGCTTATTTCTGTTATTCATTTTTGTCTACCATAATTACTTTTAACTTGGTTTATTCTTTTATTCCCTGTATTTTGTATGAACTTTCCTTTAGTCTGTGTTTTGTATGTATCAGACCAATCCTTGCCACAAATTGGTAGTTTATAAGTCTTCCTGAGAATGTTGACCTAAACAATATAACAAAATCATCAGAGACATTTCCGTGGTAGCCTGCTTCATTTTGTGGTCATCGACCGGTTTCGGGCGTTCGCCCATCTTCAGGATGCGTTTTTCAGACAGTGTGACAACACAGACTTGCACAGAGCAAATTCAGTTTTACACACTGACTGGTGTTTTTAACTGTATTTAAAACTAAACTCTTAAACTAGGTCAAGGAGTATGGTCAGCTGGGTGGGAAAACACGTGTTTGGGTTGTTAAAGGGCAAATTTTCCTTACAATGGAAACAACACGTGGGGGTCTAATTTTTAAACTCTAATGTTGGAGGGAGATTTACTTTACAATTAACTAGTCAAAATAAAACATAAAATATATAAAAATAAATTAAAAATTAAATTAAATAACGATTTAAACTAACATAATTTAAAATTAAGCGATTTTTATAATTAAGTTTTTTATAATTATGCATTCCAGTCAATATTCCACTTTTTACACAACATTCATATATGGCATCCACGCACGCATGTATACCTAAATATGGTTTTTTATAATTAAGTTCTTTATATATTATACATTCCACTCAATATTTTACACAATATGCATTCACACAACATTCACATATGCCATCCACGCACGCATGTAAAAAAATATCTTATAATCTTAAAATCTTATAATTAAGTTTAATTATACGATTTATACTTAATTATAACATTGTAAGTTATAAGACAATTTAAGAATTGATTGTTTTATGTATTTTATTATTATGTAAAATGGGCATTGTCCGTATATATAAATAAATAAATAAGCAATAAATAAATGAAATGAATATTTTTATTAAGAAACATGCAACACTAAGCACTCATTATAGTTCTGATTCTCTTATATCTTAAGTATAAGAGATATGAATGAGGAAAACCAGAAAATCTATTAGGGGATTTTACTGTTGACTGTTTTATAATAAGAGTTGAAGACTAATAGTTAAGAGTCAGCCATGCTTGTCCAGAATAGCTCAAGTTTACCACATTGTCATTATTGATATAAACAAAGACTTCACGGATATATAAGTTACATCAAATTACAAACGATATCTAGAATACAGTGGCTGTATGACGTCATATTCTCTTGAACTTCTAACCCATTGACCCATTAACCCATAGCTTTAGGTTAAATATTCAACTATTTTTTATTAACTATATTAGTTAGGAAAAAATGTTCAAGGATTTACCAGTACTTTGTGTATGAAAGCTAACTAGAGTCTTCTGAAAATAAATCCAAACAAATCTCTGGCAGCTTAATTTTAACTGCTGTTAAAACTTTAGCTTGGAAGCTGACAAAAGGCGCCGCCATACAATGTCTTTGTATTTTACACTAAAATTCAACAAGTAATCCGCATAAGTTGAACCTATATTTCAATAGCATGAAAATTCATGGAATTTATTTTATGGCAATTCAGGGAAATCAAAACGTTTATTAAAATTTCAAGTGTGAAGAGCATTTGTCAACTGAATTGCAATCAAAGATTCTAAAATAAAATTTCAATTTATTTTCTGGCATTCGGCAACCATTAGCAAATGGTGTATAAATGTAGTGAAACAGCGTGGGAGCAGGAATGAAACAATTTCATTTAATTATTTTTCAACGAAACTTACCACTTTTTTATAACAATGACTACATGATTGTCAATGGGTTGAGCTTTACGGTGCAGATAGATAATTACTATTTCAACCAACCAAAAAAAAGTTAATTTGTACTAGGAAAGTTAAAATTAAATATTTAATTTACGTAATCAGCTGTTAGTGCCTTTAGCAGTTTGTGCAGCAACACGCCTGACTGGCTCTTTTAAAACCAACACATTTTGCGCTATTCTGCTACAAGGACTCAAACTTTTTACTCACATTTGAGGCTAATTTTTTTAGTGATGAAAAGTATCACTAGTTAGCGGTTTAAAGTGCCGATTTTGAGATAACCCATAACAAGAAGACGAGCGAACATTAATACAACTACAAAAAATCTGATATGAAAAATTTATATTATCTTCTTACATTGCATCCTAAGTAACGAATTCTTTTAAAACTTGGATTTTTATTAATCGTGTTGTCCTTAATATTATCTATAAATATGTTTTCTTTGGCGATATCTCAAAGCAAAAATTTATACCAAGAAACCAACAACTCCAGAAGCCCCTAGAGAAGATGATCCAAACCTGCTTAGCAATTCCGGCAGATATGATACGATTAGGAACTTTATATGTTGGGCAGCGACTGCACTTGTGCCGTTAAGCCAGGAGGTCATTTTGAAAAAATAGGAAATATTTTTTTATCGATTTTTGCGAATAAACTGGAAAATTGTTTTATTTTAATGATGTTTTACCTGAATTTTAAGACTCTTATGGTATTAAAATAGCTTTTAAGTTTTAACAGCATTTGAACCCACTTAATTACTCGAAATTAATAAGAAAATCCGCTTTTAATTTTAGTTTATGAAACAGAAAATTAGGAAGAAACGAAGAAAATTGAATCTTTATGGTTGAATATATCTCGGCAACGGTTTGAAATATTGAAGTGAAATTAACGGCATTTTTCTTCATTTTTTTAATAGTTTTCAGTACAGTGGTAAAAAGGAAATCGCAACTTTCTTTCACCGATTTAGGTGTAAGGCGGCAATAAAATCAAATAACATAACACCATCATAAACTAGTGCGCAAACACTTCAACAAACGTTATGTTCACTTTTTTGATATCTTGCTTCGTTTAAGAGTTATTTCAAAAGTGGCCCGT
Organism: Triatoma infestans; assembly: GCA_011037195.1. NCBI lineage: Eukaryota > Metazoa > Arthropoda > Insecta > Hemiptera > Reduviidae > Triatoma > Triatoma infestans. Next base: position 250,145 of record JAAEAF010000672.1, on the reverse strand, counting down.
TTATATGGGACACCCTCTATATTATTGATTTTTAGGATAAATCAGGTATTGAATGTATCTACATTAATGACCACATGGCAGTGCTACCATTAAGTTAAAAATTATTTTTTCTAGTTTCAGAGTAGCATGCTGCTCTACGAGCTCCATCAGTTCTTAGCGAGTCTATTCAAGACTGTTGTGGGACTGCTTGGACGACATCATGGAAATTAGTAGCTAAAATATGTTTTTTCTAGTCTGGGTACTCAGATGCCCGGGAGTGCTCCATAGGAACCATTATTGGATCTGAACCCTTCTGTGGCATTGCAAGATGCTTCATGAGTGCAGTTAATAAAACATGGGTGCACAATATTACTGGGTGAAAAACCCAGCTCAGAGGCAGGTAAAAAAGTTTATTAATAGCTATTTGGCCAGGCTTACTGCAGAATTACGACTGTGAATACAGGTAAATGTGATTTTTTGTTTGTCCGTCGTCGAAATAAACGCACTTTTAATCACTAATAATAATGCGCTTGATGTAACGAAAATCACTCGGGTTTGAAGAAGGGTTTACAGACTTCAACGCGGCGTGCGGTTAGCTCACAGGTGGCGGTTTATGGCTGTGTAGGACATGCCTAATTCACTTGAAAGTTTTTTGGTGCTGTCGCAAGGATCCACCTCTACAGCTTTGGCCAGATGTGTTGAATCTAAGGAGAGAGGTTTTCTTGGATGAAGTTACTTTCCAGGCTCATATCATCCTCTCTAAATTTTTTGAACCATGTCTATGCAGTCCGTAATCTGTACAGAGGCTTTCCTCTCTACTTCATTAATTTCGGAAGCGGCATTTGTGGCATTAGCCTTTTTTTAAAGTAGAAATTCGCCCGGATTTCTGGATTTAACTAGGTCATTTTTTAAATCGCTCACAAATCCCATAGATCTTTCCACGAGCTGGTAAAGCATAAACTGAAATTAAAAGGTTGGCAAGGCGATCTAATAGAAGCTTTTGGTAAATTAGTGTATAGTAAAGTAACTTTTAGTAAACTTTTGAAGATTACGAAAAAAAAACCGCACATACTTTTGTTACACCCCCCAGTAACAATTAGAAGTATTGCCGAAATTCCGAATTTGAAAAAACACTTGACTGGAAGCCCAACTATACTGAAGGTCTCATTGTCATTGGTTGATTATTATTAATTTCGAACGAGTTACTTTCAACTTGATGTAAAACTACACATATATAGATTATCATTTTTGTCAGAATTATTTTCGGAGTAAGTAGATTTTAGGAAAATTGTCAGGGAACTGGGGAAGGTCAGTCTTACCCTCGATTGTGTTTAAATTTAAAATTAAATTTAGTGAAAAATTCCAAATTTGTAAGAAATTACTATGTAGATTGGAGTAATAGAAAGGCATGTGAGATTCCACACCACATTTTTTGCAGCAGCAAAAAAGAGAAAGTAAAAAAATAAATAATCATTAAACAGGTTTTTGCTGGTTTGAGCTATTTTGTTAATTTACCAGAAAAAAAAGAGAATATCTTAAACTTTAAACTGACAAATTAAATATTTCTTAAATAAAACCAGTGCAAAACGTGTCAAGGTAAACATAGCTACACAATTCGTGTCGTTGGATACACAATAAGAATGCTCTTATTAAAACAATCTAATTTTATACAAATAAAAAGTATAAGTATAAAGAGCCAATTAATATATAAATAATGCAAATAATCTGATTAATGGCCGTTTTATTCCCATGAAGGTTATTACGTTGTTGCAATTATAATTATTACAGGTACACAAAACAATTATAGAATATATATAGATTTTTTTTTGGTTTCTCTTACCTTAGTTAAATACTACTTACATTTCTGGAAATAAGGGTTTATCCATTCGATTCATTTTTATTTATATCCAACTTTGAATTGTTTATAATTATATTCAGAAAAATTAAAATAAATACTTTTCATATTAAATTATACGTTTTGTTCCACCTCATCCCGCCCGGCTTTTAATATTCTTATTTACTCATCGGGGAAAATATTGTAGATAAGATTCAAATCTTCATTGTATATATTCTTTACTTTTTGATGTTGTATATAAGAAATAAATGTATGATTCCTATGTTAAATTGACAAAATGGTATCTTTTACTTTCCCTTACTACTGGTAAGAGGATGTATTGCGATCATGTTTCGAAATCGAGTTTTCACCGGATATACAGGTTTTAAGATCCCCTGGAATCAAAATATGTATTTTTTAGAAATTGATCTATGTGTGAGGTCAACATAAATTAAAAACGGAAAATCGTAGAAAGTTCAAAGTTGTTACCTGTAGATAAGGTTTTGATCGAAATTGGTCACCGGAAGTACAATTTAATGAATGGATTTTTTCAGTTGTTTGCCATTTTCTCGAAAATGGTTATAATTTTCTTTAAACTTGGAATATTAATTACACGTAAAACGAGCTTTTACAACTTTTATTTGAAACATTTCTCCGGGAAAATTCTTTTAAGGGGACTTTTGGTGGAGAGGTGGGGTTATGTTTTCCTCTGTGGATTTCAGTTTATTATACAATTCTGTCAACTAAATAATATTAATTAGAATTATATATGTTGCCAAAATTATAAGAAAATTAGTTGACCGGAAATGAATGGTTCACTTTGTTGAGATTTTTCTCGAAAATACTTCAACGATTTCCTTTAAACTAGGAATATTATCTACACATATAAACACCTACAACTTAAAGTACGAATTTATTGAACAGGTTTTTCAATTTTTTGTGATTTTCCTCCATAAAAATACCGACGGTTTTAAACAGTAATAAGAATTATTTGAGAAGAAAAAGTGCCATTCCAGTAAATTGCAGCAAAAAGGAAGTCGTGTGAGAGTTTCTTCTTAATTGTAAATCTTACAGTTATGATTGGACAAATTTTCTAAATGATCTGATCAAGGCAGCATTTTGCTCTGTTTTCGTTCCCTTATTATTATTATTAATGTTGGGTGCCCGATCTAAACCAATATAGCTGTTATTTCCCAGAAAAGAAAAAAAAATCCACCTATTTCTAAGAGGCCTCCCACAGCAATCTCTACCGTAACTAAGGATATCTTTAAACTCCAACTTCCTCAAGCATTCTCTTAAGTGGGTTGCCTCCCAAATTGGCGAAACGGGCCAACATTTCCCAGAGATCATCGTCCAATTCCTACACAAAGGACTAGACGACCTGCCTATATAAATGATTGCATGCCCAAGCCAATGCACTCAAAATGCTCACAAGAACATGTATTTTCAATGAAAACTCAATTTCAAAATTGGACGCGATCGCACTACTTCCTCTTATCAGAGAAAGTAGAAAAAAAAATCATTCAAGCCGTTTTCGAAAAAAATTCGATTCCGCTTAATCGATTTCCTTCAAAATTGCAATAATTCCAGCTTTCCCAGAATCCTGAGAAAAAATAATTTTCCCGGAAATATGTTTTAAATAAAAGTGATAGGCCTTTTCCTATTTAGTTATTAAGCTTTTTCTTTCTTTTTTTTAATCAAGTAAAGACCCTTTCTGCTAGAGAACTTTTGACTTTGTGATGACGTTATCTAAACGGAATATCATGTTTGAGCTTCCTGTAATTTCTCATCCACACACTCCCCGAGAGAGAGAGAGACAGAGGCATACATTCTATCCGCTAAAAATATTTCTTCTTGAGAGAACAAGTCCTTTTTTGTTCTTTTACTTACTACATTTACACTCAATCTCTTTTTAATTTCATTTACTTTTATCTACTTTAAATTCAACTTAAAAAAAAAATTTATTCACACAAATATTCCAAGTAATTACACTACAAATTTAATGAAAAACTGCAGGAAATAAAAATAGTAGAACGTAATATAGCGTTACTTCACACCATCATGCAACTAGTTTTTGCATAAAATTAGCGGTTCAAATAAGTAATGATTACAGGAGCAAAACTGTGGATGAGGTGGCACTAATGAAATATATATTTTTTAATTTTTATATTTTTATTTCATAATTCTCTTTAAATACCTTCTTTTAGCCGGTAGTAAGATACGGAATGTCCGACTTTAGTTTACCTTGAATTATTATTAAATTAGAAATAGTTGTGTATTGATCTATAACTTGTTAACATAGTATTCAAGTTTAGGAATTTTCCAAAATGGAAAAATAACATGAATTTCGCATTTTTCATCAAAGGTGCCAGCTTGAAAGAAATCGAGGTCACTCATGCTGTAGATTATACGTTTATCATTGGTTCATTTTCTACCGCAGATATCAGCCCAGAAAAAAAAATCTCGCGGAAGATCTAAATCCAAGGTAAGCGAAGACCAGCTGAAAGCATTGGTCTTCATCAATGGCCAGAGAATTTGCAGCGAACGTCTGCCTGGGTTTGTACTATGAGAGATTCAAGTATATTCAGGGCATCGGCATCGTAAAAAAGCCGATATGAAACCTGTTTCAACTGAATGAAAATCAAAAGTACAGGCATTATGATCGCTACAAATTATTGATCGCATCTGAAAGAAATGATCCTTCCTTGTTATACGAACTGTGATCAACCATGACGTTGAAACATAATAATGGTTAGATGTGGAACAAGCATTCTGGACACATGCCTAAACCAAGCCCACGTATTCGGAAAATGATGACGACCGTAGATCCAGAATTATTCACTATTCCTTGATCAGGCAGCGAGCTCAGTCTACTGTCACTGTATATTGCAATGAAATTGTCCAGTTGCAACATATACTTGCAAAGAAACTTGATCAACAGAAAAGTTCCAGTATATAGTATTGCTTGACAAAGCCAGCAGCGCCCGCTCTAGGGGCGGGCAACCCGGACATTTGTCCGGGGTGCCATTTTGGCTGTACGTGTGAGAAAAATATTGATGTTAAATACTCAATTAAAACAAAATTTCACATATCGATTTTTTCCTTTGCTAAAAATTAACAGTGCGTAGCGTATTTATATTGTTTATGTCTAAAAGCTAGAAATATTTACACCATTACTGAAAAATTAAGTGCAGAATTTGTAAAGGACGATGCTTGAACTTGTTTGAACATGCATATACTTCTCTGAACAGAATAGCATTAGCAGCGAGAAGAGAGCTTCTTCAGCTTGTGTTTGATTATGCATAGACTTGCTTATATATATATTCTTTAGGGGCGGCAATTTGTCTTTTTGTCCGGGACGGCATAACCGCTGGAGCGGGTGCTGAAGCCAGGCACGAATGTTATATTTATTACTTTCCAGAATTAAAATGCACTGGGCTATAAAGTCATCTACACCATTTTTCCTTTAAACCATTTCCTAAGTGGAAAAAAATTTCCATTTGATCTAGAAGTCAAAAATGCTTTTTTAAAAATGTTCACCACCCTAATTCTATAAATTTGGAGACGAAATTTTGTTTCTTGTAAGCGGCAATGAATAGAGTGAGATAAATATAACATGGCGTCTGGGATTTCCTAACTAAAAAGGGTGGAAAAAATGAAATAAGAATTGTTATTGCTATTATAAGAATAAATGTCTGTTGTGAAATACTCACATAACTTTCTCTTACTGTAGTTAATACAATTTCTCTTCGAAGTTGGAATTTTTATTTACTTTTAATTGCTCTTAACATAAATATGGTTGGCAGTGGAGTAATACGTTTGGTTCTCGTTAGCACTAATACTGCATAGATTGTGCCGCCCTGCACGATTCCTAGCAATAACAGAAATTTAACGTCACAGATTCCACAAAATTGCGTACAATCAATTTTTCCTTTACAAATCGTGCAAAACTGAGAAATAAAAAACAAAGCCATTCAGTAAAGATTCCCCCTTCCGGTCGACCGATTTTGACGGAAACTTTGCTGTCACATCCTATTGTGGCATTTAGAAGAAATATAGAATTTAAACGTGGCTGTTGTTTGCATTTCAAATATTTTGTTCTCACAAATATACACAATAAAAAGGACAATAAAGACAGACTGCGAAAAACTTCTTTTTTTCGTACTCGAAAATTTGACATGATCAAAATATTTCTTAGACAGTAAAAGAGAATAATAATAAAAGGGGACATAGGTGCCTTAATCGGAAGAAGGAAATGAAGGATTAATGCAGATGGACTTAAGAAAACTTTAAACCACACATCATGAATGTTTGTCTGTGATACCTGGTACCTATGTGTGTAATAAACGACACATCTGCTTGGAGTCTTGCTCTTCATGGAAGCCCGCACTCCGAGTATTAAACAATAAAAACAGAACAAAAAGTGACAATCAATTGCAAAATGTAGATAACAGTGACTATTAAGCGCCAAAATATTCTCAGTTTAAGTAGGAAAAGATAAGTTATTCCAAAAACATACTTTTTGGGAGTTAGATATAAGTAAAAAATATTTAATCGAACATCAATTATTAATTTTGGTGTCTTGCATTAGTGAACAGAATAATAATAATATTGAGAACAAATTTAGTGACTATTTCTCCTATTTTTTAACATTAAAAAAATTGGACGTTTTGGCCACCCTCGTCCTCACGCGTTGGTCTAGTGCAGTGATTCTCAACCTGTGGTCCGCGAACGGTTTTCATGTGGTCCGCGAAGTGAACAGTCATAAAATAATCAATTTAAATCTTGGCTCTTGAGACGTAAATTAATGCGTCGGCCTGTTTTTTTTTTAACTCAAAACGTTTGCAGTATTGTGTTGACCAGACGACCAAACGCGCCTGAACACAGGTTCATTCATCTCAATCTTCCGCGTATTTTCCCTCACGCGCCGAATAGTTAGTTCCGTTATCTTCGTTTAGTTTCGGCCGCTGTCGTGTACGTACAGGACACTGCGTCTTTGATCGCGCCACTACTCAGTGACTCAGTGCTGACTCAACTGTCAAGTGACGAGCGTGCGTGTATTGTAGTTTACTAAAATGAGCAAACAGATGAAACTTTCGGGTTTTTTTAAGAAGACGGATAGTGAGAACGTTAAAGCAGGATGTTCTACCAGTAATATTGCCAGTGATAGCACAATATTAACTCAAACTGGTCCTAAAAGAAAGGCTGCTAACCGTAAGTACAGTCCCGACTACATAGCATGTGGATTTACATTCATTGAAGAATTTGGTGTCCAGTTACCTCAATGTGTAATTTGTGCGGAGATATTAAGTAATGAGGCAAAGTAACTAGACACTTTGAAACAAAGCATAAAAATTTTGCCGGAAAACATGTAGATTTCTTTAAGAGGAAGGAGACGGAACTAAAATCGTCAAAAAATATTCTTAAGTCATACTCAACTTATGATAAAGCTACTTTGAAGGCGTCATATCAACTTTCACTTAGAATCGCAAAAACCAAAAAACCCTTTACTGTTGGTGAGGAATTAGTTTTACCATGTATCGTAGATGCAACTAAAGCAATTTTAGGTGATAAATACGCTAAACAAATGCAAAATATTCCTCTTTCCAATGACACCGTTAGTAGGAGAATTGAAGATATGGCATCAGATGTTGAAACCCAACTTCTAAAGAAAATTCATTCCTCAAAGATTTTTGCTGTACAACTTGATGAATCTACAGATATTACCAATAAAGCTATTCTTCTTGTTTATATACGATTCATAGATAAAGACAACAAAAAATTATCTGAGGAGTTCCTGACCTCGATTGAGTTGCAAGGTAACACAACCGGAAAAGACATTTTTAAAGCCATTGACGGATATTTCACACTCAAAAATCTTTCTTGGAAAGACTGTGTAGGACTTTGCTCTGATGGTGCCGCGGCAATGACAGGTCACAAAACAGGCTTGCCAAGTTTAGTAAGGAAAGAAGGAAACAGTGATATTGTTTTAACACACTGTATTATTCATCGCGAAATGCTTGCTGCCAAAAGATTAAGTCCCGACCTAAACAAGGTTTTGACTACTGTGGTAAAGGCCGTGAACTTTATAAAAAGTAATGCTCTTAGTTCGAGATTGTTTGCTTTGTTATGCGAGGACATGGGATCCATCCATTCCAATCTCCTTCTACATACCGAAGTTCGGTGGCTGTCCAGGGGCCGGGTTTTAGCCAGATTTTATGAACTTCGAGAAGAAGTATGTATGTATCTTGATGAAAAAAAACCTGATTTAGCGGAAACACTGCGTGACGGAGAATTTATGGCCCAGTTAGCTTTTTTAGCAGATATTTTTGAACAGCTCAACATATTGAATCTAGGCCTGCAGGGACCATCTAAAACCGCATTTGACCTTTGGAAAAAAATTGATTCATTTAAGAAAAAATTGTTGCTATGGGAGTCCGAAGCTGGAAAAGGATCGTTTGAAATGTTCAACTTGTTTTCAGATTTTATCTCTGAAAATGAAGGCTTAAATGAGGATGTTTTACATTCACTGGTTAAGTCCTACATTAAATCGCTTCAAGATTACTTTGAGAAGTACTTCCCTGCTGATACAGATGTGAGGAAAAATAATCTGTGGGTGATTGATCCCTTTTTAGCTACCCACGATAATAATCTGTCTATTCAGGAAAATGAACAGCTTATTGAAATTTCATCCGATGATCATTTAAAAGTGATAAAATCTCACTGCGAAAATGTTGCAGATTTTTGGATAGGATTACTTGATGAAAGTCCACTGCTAAGTGAAAAAGCTTTGGAACTTCTCCTTCCTTTTCATTCCACTTATCTCTGTGAGGCATCATTCTTAACATTATGTGTCATCAAGAATAAACACAGAAATAGGTTGCTAAATTTGAATGCTCCTATGAGACTGGCGTTAACTTCTTTCGAGCCAAATATTGAGAAACTTTCAAGTGAGAAGCAAGACCAAGGGAGTCATTAACGTCTTAATTTGGCGCTATCTATGACTTTTTATTTTGTTTTTTATATTTCTTTTGTCTTTCACTATGTATTTTCTTTTTTTATTTTGTAAATAATAAATTCATTAGTAAAACTTCAGTGTTCATCTCATTTTACCTATTATTGGGAAATATTAATAATAATATCTAAGTGGTCCGCCAAGAATTCTGAAAGGTACAAGTGGTCCTCAGTGGTGAAAAGGTTCAGAACCACTGGTCTAGTGGCTAGCGGACTCGCCTTTCGTGCGAGAATTCAGGATTCGATTCCTGTGAGGGCAAAGTCGTTGTTGACCCAGCATCGTGATAAAAAGTGGGAAGCTACATTAAAACTGGCGCTCTAGGTAGAGAAGGCCGGAACTAAACGGCGTGGGAACTGCGGCGTACTTACCACACGCCCCCCTATTCAAATCGCCGTCTGGCACACCTTGGGCCTTCACGTTGCCGCTAGAGGTTTTTTTCGGCCACTCTCAGTAGTATTAAAACACTAATTATATTCGTAACATAAAGTATTAATTTCCTCCAAAATATGATTTTTCCAAATCTTTGTTTTTACAAAAAAAAAGTTGCTTCAGATAATTAACAAAAGTTCCGAAGAGAACTTCCTAATTTCATCCAATTTCCGTTCTTATCATATCAAAATGAAATATATTTTAAGACACGGTTATTCTTTTGATCTCTCTAACAAATGCCTTTATTTGATCGCGCCGCAGAAACCATTTTTATTTATTATTGGACTCTGTGCACTTGTAAATATGTATTGAAACCTAGCTTAGAAACTACTTTCTAAATAGTCTGATGCTGTCATAAAAGTGAAAAAGAACAAAAAAGATGTGTTATGTATGTTGAGCTAGAGTTCGCCACAAGGTACGATTAAACCCAAATAGTTGCTACGTCCCCTGCCACAGCTGGCCCTGTATGGTGCATGAGTGTAAGTATCAACTAAAAGTGTTGCTCAAGATATTGTTAAGATTGCCTAAAAGGAAAAAGACGGTAAATCACATATTTGATTCCATCAAATATTTGCATTCTCTATTAACTGATATAACATGTGTTTGATTGATATTATTTTCAAAGGGGGCCCCGTAAAAAAAAAAAAAAAATCTGAGACCCGACGCGCTTCCTAAAACCGGCCTTGTTTATGGTGAACAAAATATCTGAAAAACGGAAAAAAAAAGTCAAGCAGCACAAATTTTATAGTCTATTTAGATACCATCCTACCAAACAGAAAGGTATTGGTCTAAGCAACCGGAAATGGTTGACCTTCAGAAAACGTTTTCCATATTTGTTGTCGATTTTTTTTACGCTTCTCTTGGAAACAGCTTTAAAAACATTTCACAAACTTTGCATACTTACTGCAAATAAAAAAATTAACACTTTTATTTCAAACATTTTTACCGATAAAATATTTAATCTATCAATTAATAATTGTGGGTAGGGTTCTAGAGAGACGAGACGAGCAGCGTAACCGCTAGAGCGGGCGCTGAGATGAGACATCATGTTACTGCATTCTGTGCTAAATCCATTGTAATGTAGAGCGCTCCCTACCAGTGATAGCAATCAAATGGAACTAAACATTTAATAAATTTTCTGGCTTTAAAGAACATTTATGGATCAGAATTGTACGAGTTGCAGTAAGAGAATGTTTGATCAGTGTTTTACACCAGATTTATATGTTAATAGTAAATTATGTGCTTCCTATCCCCGTCCATAGAACCTTTGTTGGACGTTAAGCCTGCCTGAAGAAAATACGCATTACATTGCTGAGAACAGATTTAAATAGAAAAAAAACTATATAATTATAACATAAAATGACAAATTTTGTTTAAACTTCAAATTTTCCTACTTTATCCTGACCTAAATATAGAGGAGGTGCGGGGACAAATACCAAACCAACCCAAGCAGTTAGGGAAGTAAAGAGCGCCAATAACATAGAAACACCCATGTAAAACACTAGAGTGTCTGTCCAGGTTGTAGCGCGTCAGTGGTTTGCTAGAAACAGACGATAAAGGTAAAATCATCAACCGGACGTACTACTTTACCAAATTTTTTTTCCATTTTGTTCAAGATTTTCTCGAAAACGGCTCCAAAGATTTTCTTTAAACTTCTAAAAATACCTATCACTTTTATTTGTAACATTTTCCCTAAGAAATAGGTTTTATGGGGGGAACAGTAATGTTAAATTTTCCTCTAAAGTACCACTTCCATTCATTGTATGATTTTACCACTTATATAATATTAATAACCTCAAAAACATTAGTAGTGTACCAAAGAAAATGATTTAACCGAAAGTGCAACTTCTCAGAATAGGTTTTTCAGGTTTTTTATTTTTTGGATTTATCTCGAAAACCTTTAAACTCGATGTTCGATGCTCTATTAACATTCAAAGTTAAAACGACTCTGAAGAAGCTTATTGCAACATGGGAGAAACGTCGGTTTCTGGCAAACCACTGACGCGGTCTCAACCCAGAAACCCAAAGGGTTTTCATGAAAATGGTCGTGGAAATCTAAAAGATAATACAAACCCAAGCATTTGAAATTTAACGCTAAAAATAACGTTAATAAAAGTGATAGGATTTGTATGTAGGTGGTACACCAACTTTAAAGAAAATCGTGAAAAAGCAAAAAATCAGAAAAGTCACATTTCCGATAGATAGATTTTACCTTGGTGTATGATGCGGCGATTGTAACTAGCAGCAAAATTAAATTTGAACTTCCTGCAGCTTTTTGTTTTTGAGATACTTTGTTCACACACTCGAACAAAACATTTGCTAAAAAACATTTTTATTCGTACTCAGGACCTCCAAAAATGCATTTCCGTTGCAAACGTATTTCGGAAATAGGCACGATCGCAATACCTAGCATAACTAGGAGTAAGAGAAATACTTACCGCTTAAAAGAATACCTCAAAAAAAAGAAGAAAAAAAAAGTCACCTTTAAAACAATTAATATTTTTAATACGAAATGAGACCTATTTACTTTATAATTCAAAAAATATTCAAGGTTGACTAAATTTCAAATAATTTAATAAAAAACAAAACGGGTTTGTGATTAATTTTTTAATACTTTTGCAAAAGGAACAAGAGTCAATAATACTCACAGTGAGACAATCCTTCTCATCAGTAACACTCACAAGTTCTGTATTTCCTCTGGAACAAGTTGAAGTTTCCCTCCTGTAAAATGTGCAAGCTCCGCCTTCCAAGGTCACCCGGCAGGACTTCCTCGCTACAAGTTATTTGTCTACTACTAGTAATAAGATAGTGTTTGCGCATAGGATATATTTTATTTAATGAATGGTACCGTTTTTTTAAAGTCCAATTGAAAATGTTTCTTAATATCTGAAACGTTCACTAAACGCCTTAATTAACCTTAGTTTCACATATATGTAGTTACAGGCGGTGGGGAGCTGTAGGTTACACATTTGATTTTAGGATATACCATAGGTTTTTAGGTACCTGAATGTGACTACATTATTGGCCACAGAGCAGCGTTTTCTGTAGCCCCAAAAATATAGATTTTGTAATTTAAAAGAAAAAAAAACTATCGTCTCAGACCTCCCAGTCTTCATGTAAAATCAATATTTCCCGAAATAAAGTTAACAATTCATATTTGAAGAAAAATCGTAGTCGAGGAAGAGATAATTAAGAAAAACTCAGAAACTATTTTGTAAAATCCACCACTCCTGTTAATCCATATTTTCCAAATTAGAATTTTAACGAAGCAATTAATGGACTTTAAATTGGGCTAGAACGTGATACTGCACTCTAGTGACACTAAGGGAATCTTAACACTATAGCTCTCCTCTGAGAAACCTCCAAAAAATCATTGGAACCAGTTTCAGAAATTTGTGAAAAATTTCCGAAAACAAAAAATTCTGTAAAGCTAACCATTTGAATGACGAATATCTCTATGTATCGGATGCGACGATGATACATTAACGGAATACCAACTTTGAGTTTACTAATAATTTTATTTTTGGCATTCAGGAGATCTCAAAACATGTATTTAGGCTGAAACTCAATTTCGAAAATTTGTCAAGTCCACAGTACTTACAGCAGTAAGACATTCTTTTATTTTAAATACTTATTATAAATTAATTTTAATTAGCACCTATATGTACGTATCGATTAACGGGCACTACAATCGATTAAAGCACGTAAAATCAGATTAGAAACAGCTGAAACAATAAAAATCAAATTGTATAAACGGTACCTAATGTAAAAGAAATACTGCACGGGGGTAAACGAACCAAGGCAATGACCCAGTTACTGAACGTAGAGTCATGTGGCACCATAACTTAAAAATCCATTTCTTTTCATGTCTAAGCGGCCATAGTCTTGATAATTTTTTTTTATTTATTGTATTGATTAAAAAAAAAAGAGTTTAAATGTTACTTAATTATTTACTTATTATTATGTTTTAAGCAGAGCAGACTTCTTGCTAAAAGAATGTATTTTATTCTTAGATAGGTAAAATGTTCTGCAGAATACACATTAAATAACTACACTTGATTCTCTGTTTTTTTAAAACTTGGCCAAACACCTGTACAGTTTATTTGAAAAACTAAAAGTGTTGGACATTGACTTCAAATCTTGAAGAAATTCAATCGGAAGATTGTTATGGTAATCAATTATCGAGAGAGATCAAAGTATCTGAGGAATCAATGGACAGATTTGATATATATTTTGCAAGTAAAAATATCTCTTTGTTTAATGGCCGAATGACTTGTTTTATTTTAGACAAAAGAAAAAGAACCCTAGACATGTCCTAGAATGTCGGAAAACTTTTTTTTTTATAATCTATTATTCATTTTATAAACCACCTCAATGCAGAGGAAAGTTACTTTTCTTTATAATTTAAATAGGAAAAGTAAATTTGAAACACGATCAATATGAATCCCTGAAAATAAATCCTACTTTTATCAAAAATGAATACAAAATTTATTTTTTTATTTGAATTTTTATTTAAAATTATTTCTCGAAAATTTTAGTATATTTCTTTTTGTTAACTGAAAAACTTTGGTTTTTGGAGGAATTCTAGATTATATTTCTCTTAAGTTATAGCTGCATATACAACTATAGGTGATTATACTAAAACAGGCATATACAAAATCAATGTTAGGGTCAAAAGTTAGAGAATTAAGAATTTTTTTAAAAGTGATAAGTGCAAATACTTTGCGAAAAGTTTATTACAGAAAATATAAAAGTGTTTATACAGAAAAGCCTCAGTCGGTTATCTGTGCCAATGTTGACTGCAAAACCATGATAACTTGTGCGCATATTGTAATGTTGCCGGTACACTCAAAGTGCCACTCCAATTAAAGTGTCAGATTAAACATCGACAATTTGTAAGTCAATCGTTGCATTACGTCCGGTGGTAATCCTGCCGAATCATATACCACGTCATAATAGACGGGCGCAAGAGTGCCAGTTCTTGCGGTTTGTGAAACTAAGAAGAAGTCATTTACTGGGGTCGGTGATACAAGTATCGACCACGGTGCCTGGAGGTGGATTTCCATTGTCCCAAAATTAACGAATGGAATTCTTTTTATTGACTAGAACATATGCTAGCATTACATGTTCACCCATATATACATCGTGCAACTTTTCTACAATACTCTTCACCTCTTGGTCTAATATATATTTAACATTACCTTTTCCCACTCCGTCACGATATACAATGATTTTGGGCGGTAGAAAACCATTATTATTTCTAAATTGGATCGCTTGCACCATTAACGCTTATATCATTGGACAATTCTTCTCCAGTTAAATGCGCAGTATATGCCGTAAAATATCTAGAATAGTATCCATCTATAGACGAAGCAAGCGTTCCAAATGATCTGTCTTTCATCATCGAATCTCGTGACACATCGACCTACCTACCACCATTATTGGTTTTTTGAACGGCATCGGTACAGACCATGGGACACCGCCTATTTTATAACTAATCTGAATACTAATCTTTGTAGCAATTAACCCTAGGGTTCAGATTTTTCGCTAATAATACTTGCGAAGGTACTGGTCAGTCTACACAGCATGTCTGTTTGGCACGACACATACAAACAGTTGCGGCGTTATACTTCTTGAAACAATTCTTTCTATAGTCTGTATATAAGATGAAGTTCTATCGTCCATTATTTCTTCAGATGTAGAAGAAAATGGAATCCCATGCCAGAGGATGCTCTCTTCAATGTATTAATAAACATTCCCACATCGGCGTTCATCTTTCTTGGATAGATTATAACCCAATCGTTTAATCTAGTTATTTGAAGTAATGGTTGATCTCGTAGATTTCTAGTGAAATCTCCATTGGCAGCTACTTGTGAAGTCTGACCATCCCCGTGATAAATAATATCTGACGGAAGCACTCTTCCGTGGAATTCAACCATTAACTCGTTTATCTTCATATTCCATATAGACATTTCCAGTTTGACTAAGATATTCAAAAGTAGCTTGTTCATAAATGGTTTAGTTTTCTGTATTCTATTCACTGGGTCCAATCGTGTAAATTCATCTTCTTCTTTTTTTTCACTACAGCCCTAAAAGGGCCCTGGCTTCCTTCGTGATTTTCTTCCACTCACTCCTGTCCACTACCTTGGACCTCCATCTCCTGACCTTGAGACTTCTTAAATCCTTCTCTACCTCCTCCAACCATCTTCTTCTCGAACTGCCTACCTTTCTTCTACCTTCGGGCTTATTTCTATGCAACTTGCTTATTACTGAATTCCTATCATTTGCTCAACGTGTCCCAGCCAGTCAAGCCTTTTCCCCTTAATTTCCGCGGCCAGATCCGGTGACGCATATAATTCCTTTAACTCCTGATTACCTCTTATTTTCTATACCCCGTTTTGCTTAGGACCAAAAATTCTTCTCAGAATTTTTCTTTCCCAAAGTTGTAGCATATCGCAGTCACCTCGTTTAAGTAACCAGGTTTCACTCGCGTATAATTGTACAGGGCAAACAACTGTCTTATAAATCCGGAGCTTATGATAGCGCGAAATGGTTTTGGAGTTCATCACCCGCATCAATGCGAAACAACATCTGGAACCTGCGGCTAATCTTTCCTTAATTTCGTTTGTCACCTCTCTCTGCGTTGTAAAAGTGCTGCCCAAATATTTGAACAACTTAACATTTTCGAAACGCCTTCCGTTTAAGTTGACATAATTAGACCGACAAATTACGTTGTCAAACCTTGACGCCAGCATATACTTAGTTCTTTCGTAATTAATCTTTAACCCACAGGCTTTTCTTTCTAACTGCTCATAACTCTCTTCTAGGGCTTTGAAAGTCCCTATCGAAGATCGTTCCATTGGGGTTCAAATCTATATTTCTAATTACATGCTCTAAACTAAGGTTGAATAAGAAGGTTGACAGCACATCCCCTTGTCGAAGTCTTCTGTTTATGTTGAAGACGTCTGAGCAGCCACCTTGTACCTTAACTTGTGCAGACGAGTTCCGTAAGCACATCGCTACTAATTTGATCAGCTTCATAGGAATACCAAACTCATGTAGAATTCATATATCTTGGTCCTATACAGACTGTCGTATGCTTGTTTGAAGTCCAGTAACAGGTGATGCAGATCAATGTTATATTCATAGCACTTTTTATGCATCAACCGCATGGAAAAGATATGATCGACAGTCGAACGGTTCCTGCGAAAGCCTGCTTGGTACTCCCGTAATATTTTTTCTGAATATTGCATCAGTCGTTTTGCTACTATATTAGCCATTATTCTGTAAACAACGGGTAACATTGCGATCCCTCTATAATTTTCGCAAAATGTCCGGTCTCCTTTCTTAAAGAGCGGGCATATTACTCCAACCGACCATTCTTCCGGCATCCCTTCTGTGTCCCAAATGTTTACTACTAAGTCAAAAATTCTTTCCCAAAGTAGGGCACCACCATGCTTTACCATTTCGGAAATATGCCATCAATTCCCGGCGCCTTATTGTTTTTTAGCTCTATGATGATTTCCTCAACTTCTTCGGGATACTCTACATAATCATTGTTACAAGTGCGTACTCCTTACTTTCTTTGCTATCAAATTCGGTGTCGCTTCGCATGTTGAGGAGCTCTTCAAAGTATTCCGCCCATCTTTCTCTAACTTGTGCCTCCCCGCTTAACAGCGTACCATCTTTTCCTCGACAGAAATCCGTGTTTGGTTGAAACCTTTCCTCTCCGACTTCACAGCAGTGGGTAAAAATCTCTAATTTTATTGTGTTTTCCATCCTCTTCCATTTTTTCCAATCTTTTTAACTCAAATACTCTTTTCTTTTTTCTGCATATTTTATTTACCTTTCTTCTCTTTTTCTTATATTCTTCAACGTTTGCTCTGGTAGCTCTAGCTATCATGTTGAGTCTTACTTTATTTCTCTCCTCCACTTTAATCCTGCACTCTTCATCATACCATTCACTTCTTTTCACTTTTTCCTTTTTCCCTACTGCACTTTCCACTGCTCTCGTCATAACTTCCTTGATTACCTTCCACTGCTGGTTTATATCCTCTTCTCCTCGGCACATGCTTGGGCTTCTTAAGTCTTTTCTACTTCCTCTTCGTATTGTCTCCTAGAGTTCTCATCACTCTTCAATCTATCTACATTCCACTTTTCTATTCTATAACCTGACTGTTTTTTAAATTTCGTAATTCGCTGTTTATATTTTATGCGCACCAGATAGTGATCAGAATCACAATCAGCTCCACGACAGCTTCTCACATCAAAAATGTCTGAAGCATGTCTACTGTCTATCAATATATGATCAATCTGATTCGCCAAAAGACCGTCCGGAGTCCTCCAGGTTTCCTTATGGATACGCTTCTGGGCAAACTGCGTGCTACTAATGCTCATGTTCTTTGAGATTGCAAAATCGATCAACCTAATGCAGGTTGATCATTACTATGTTCATGCAAACTGTGCTTTTCCAAATGTGGACGGTAACATTCTTCTCGTCCTAACTTTGCGTTCAGGTCTCCCAATAAGACTTTTATATCTCATTTAGGCATGTGGTCATATAATGCTTCTAGTTCTCCGTAAAACGCACTTTTAACTTCCTCTTCTTTATCATCCGTCGGCGCGTGCACATTTATTAACGGCAAATTAAAAAATTTTGATTTATACGGATAATGGATATTCTTTCATTAATATTTCTGAAATCTAAGATTCACACTATTATTCAGTATAAACCCTGTGCCAAAATTTCCACCCATGGCAAAATAGTGTTGAAAAATAGTGTGATTACCAGATACAAATGTACCTGCTTTATTCCATCTGGCCTCCTGCACTGCTGCAATCATAATACCATATCTACCCAACTCATTTCTCAGATTTTTCAAAGTTCCCATCCTTCCTAAACTTCTTACATTCCAAGTTGCTAACCAAAGGTAATTTCCTTGTCCTCGCATGGGTCGTGCCTTTTTTCCGTCCGGTTTATTACGAATAGGATTCTCAACAATATATACTTTTACAAGATAAGGCCGCCAACCCTACGCTCAACCCCTTACGCAGGACCTAGGATGTTTGGGGTTTACTCCCCTGGTCCGTACAAACCGCCTTAGGGACGGAAACCCTAAGTTGTGTACTGTTTATGCCTTGATTTAGAAGTGTAAGTGTATGTAGTGTTAATGATGAGTGTACTGTTCTGATGATTGCGCAAACAGTATTGAGCTGTGGAAACCCGTGGGGTTGCTAATCCCCAAGTTGTATGCGTCAACTACCCCTTGCGGGTAAAATTCATCTATTGTTTTCATTAAGTGAAAGTTATTGCGCATCAGTTAATGCCAGTGGTAACGCAAAATTCTGGCACCAACAGAATCAGCTCATCATTACCGGACCTAATATTTCTTGACTTTGGCAACGACACTAACAATGGCTGTGTGGTATTGCGGATATTTAGACCGTTTTTATTTTTAAAGAAATCAATAAACGTTTTCCATTCATTTTTCAGATTTAAAGTAGAGGATGGTGTTTGCTCAAAGTCTATATCGTCCACCCTGCACGTCCTGTTATTGCAGGTAGTCAGCACTACATTTCCGATCAGCGACTTCAGGTACAACTCTCGCCAGCTGTCCGATGATAGCGACATAAAATCCTTTAGTAAATCTAATGCAGTGTTACAACCTAACATCTTGAACAACAAATCTGTTCTCAAGAACACATCATTTTCATACTGTCTGCATGTTACCGAATATCCTGGCCAAATTTCCATCTTGTACTTATCAATGACTACTTTAGAGTCAGTGTCATAATAATTCCTGCGCATCGGTGTATATTTAAGTTGTTGAGTTCATTTTTTCATAACAACTTTCATTAACGTAACATATTGAGCATCTCCTTTCAATAAATCACATAACTTTTTGAATGTAATCTTAATTTTCCCGTCTCTGTGGGGCTGGTCTACTGAAAATTCTAAAAGATCTCCATTTAGATGTATATAAAACAGTTCCATCGAACACATAAGCAGGGGCAATTTTATCTTTGATGCTCCGAACCAGACCTTTATGTATGGAAGTTCGATCTTCGTCTGGAGTGAAATCAACGCGATACTGGTGGAGTGCAGCCGGCATTATTTGTTGTTCCACTTTAAAACAGTTCGTAGTCAGCGTTACTGTCCGGCCATCTATACCTTCCTTGAATCTAATATGCTCTGGCTTGGTCACTAGGGGTGGTGCCACGTTCGCATAACTTCTTGTACCACCTCTGGTAAATTCACCACTAGGTGTGGTTATTGCAGCCCTTCTAGTCAGTTTTGCTCTTCCAATTGGCTGCGGTTGCTCTTTGGACGGTGACAATTTTTTTTTTTTTAACTGGAGTCGGCATTGTGTGCGGTGGCCACGTCCACTTGCTCGATTAAGCATACTCTCTTCCACTCCTGTAACAAGTCAGAACTGTACAAATAATGTATTAACTTGTTGAAAATTATGTATTATTGCATCATTAGAATTTGCCATCATAATCTGAATAAAATTGAGCAATGTCTAAATATTTTGATATATTAATTTCATTTTCATTAAAAAAAATATCAGATAAGTTAATTAATAAGGAATTTTAATTCATCAACTCTTATTGCAAATTTTTCACCACAAAGTTTAGAAATGGGATTTTGTTTTAGTATTATTTCACTTAATTTTATAATTACTTACGTGATTAATTTAGATAAATCAAGTCTTTTAAAATTAAAAATGGAATATGAACATTAAACTTAGTTGAAACATTTTTATTATTGATATTTTAACTCTTTGTGATCTGAAGGAATTTTTTTTATTTTCACTAACTCAACCTATTTTTCAATAAATGGTTTAGGTGTAAGAATAATTAGTTTTTTTTTTTATAATTTAAGGTGCTCAACATCTATGGTCATTGGCGCTCGGAGCCTTCTCAGTGCACTGTCGGCCGCCGGACAGTATTCTCTTAGTGGTTATTGCAAAGAAAAATTGATTACGGCTGCTATTTATAGTGTTGATATGTTTGTATGCGATATGGCTGAAGGTAAATTAAAACCATTTTAGAAATCTTGCCTCTATATAATGTTTGTGTTTATAGTGGCCATGGAAAATTCAGGTGGCTGTGAGAGTATGTTACTGCGCTGCAGTCCTCAAAAGTCTTGATAACTGATATTTATTTCTGAGTTTAAAAGAATGTGAAGATAAACAGTGATTAATGAAAAAAATGTAATTAATTGTACATTTTTTCGTTGGCACTGCATGTTTAAATAAAAAATACCTCTGATAGAGCAGAAAAAATAAGGTTCTTGGCAATAACATTTCATATATTTATTTTATCTTTCACCAGTATTGCCACAAACATCAAGAAAAAACATTAGAAAGAAAATAAGATGCTGTGCTGCTCACTGCACATGTGTAATATACATAAATATTTAACCATTTTATAATTTGAATTCATTAGTTTATTTATCTTTTTTATTATATATCATTATTCATTTTTGTTTTATATTCAAAATTTTAACATTATTCATTTTGATTCATACAAGTGAGAATTAACTTTCAACAATTTGAAAATTCTTTAACTTCAAGATTTTCTCTAATTTCAAAAATTTTATCACTTAATTTGGTAGATTTATCTGCTGCATAACTGGCGCAGAGGAAGGCAAAGGTGAATTATTCTTTATTACACTTTGAGTTATTGGACAGTTCTCAATTTTGCCTTTTTTATACTCTCTTAAAAAAAAGAGATTTCATTTCTCAAAAATGATTATAAAAAAGTGATCAGTATGAAATTTTGCCAAATTTATTTAAACCATACTACAAAAAAAAAATCACCTGGTTTTTTCGATCATCTATTTTGTGGAAATGAATTTGTTAAGAGATAACAAATGAAACCATCCAAGATGCTTTTTACGCCGTTGAAAGCTGCAAGAAATGTTATATGACTGGTAGATAATTAGCACTAAATATTACATTAATTCCAATCACGTGTTCACATGATACGGTCTCTTACTGCAAAAAGGCGGGTTTACTTAACAACCTCGCCAACACAAGATTTTTAAATGTGAGATAGTACCTAACTTTTCTTAAAATTTTAACCAGTAATTATAAAAATTAAGGAATGTCTTTTTACTTTGTAAATTTTTTCCAGTGATAAAATTTCTAGCTGTTAAAAACCTTAGCAGACGCAAGCATAAGTCAAAGAAATCTTACATTGGAAAAAAAATTAGATTAAAGAGTAATTAGCTGTGTATTTGATTTTACATATTTATTTTAATACTTTGAACTTGCCTGTATTGAATATTCTAAGGATATTTGTTTTAACATATGGATTGTCATTGCCAATAGCTCCCCACCAATAATCTTGGTGTAAAAATATTTAAAATTGAAACTTTTTTGAAATTGTGAGTTCCTACAATGTTATTACAAAGCATGAAAATCTCACTCAATAGTTTTTTTAGGACCTGAAAATTCAGTACTCCTTGCCAGGCAATAAAAACGGAGATTGTCGAGGGGAAAAAATGTTAGAAAAGGGGGTTCTAAGAATTGTTGCAATTAACTTGAGTATATACAATTACAGAATTTACATGATCAAACGACAATATAAATATATCATTGGCAACGTTTAGTAATCATTTACCTCAGTGCATAATGAATAAACCATCTCCATCACTTTTTCAATAACAAGGAAATAATGTGTAAGCAATATGGTGAGGCCAGACAAAATTTGCAGTATTGAAGGTCAGAAAGATTGCTCAGACCATTGAAGGCTGGTGATGACGAAGATTAGGTTCGATCCAGGAATTTTATGGTTGTTGACCACTCTAGTCGTTGATGAGTGTTGCTTGCACATTGCTGAGATAAATCTCTAAGGTGAAACAAACCCACAACTTGCATGCCTTTGCTTAAAATTCTCTCACACTTTTCCTTTAAACTTGGAATTTTACACAAAAATAAAGTTCAAGACGAATCGGACAGTTTTTAGGACGTGAGGAGCTAACTATTGTAACTATATTGTATACAATATCTAGTGCCGGTGGCGGCTTGTGCATAAGCAGTGCGACAGTGCAGCACCCCCAAAAAGTAACTATAAAAATTAATTTTGTTAATTAATTGATAAAAATAATAACATAACAATCTTTGCATAATTATTATTTAAATACCATTAATAAATCCGTTTTTAAGAAAGAATTATTTCGCCAAGCCCTTGCTTGATGTTGACGCTGCCCAATAGCTGCTGTTATCGCAGTGTCAAAAAATGGTCATACGCGGTTATTTCCGGCAATAAACAAATTTCGCCTCAATAATGTAGCCCAACATGTGCTATTGCAGCTGCTCGCCGTGCAGCGTTGATTGTAATTGGTTATATTAAAAATATATATTTCTATTGTGTTTATTAAAGGTTTAACGGTAATATATTTTTTTTTTATTAAATAATATTATTGTTTATACAATAAAAATATACATTAGATAAATATTATTTTATAGGATTATCAAGATAGGTGTTGCTGTTGAATACTTAAATAAAAAAAATTTGTTCAATTGACACTCGAAAAAATTGAAATAAAAACAAAGGTTGTTCCATTCCTAACATTACAATTCAGCAAATAGCAGATAATACATGACTTCTCAAATAACTAATTTTAATGAAAAAGTTATTCAAAAATTTTGCGAATCTTAAACTCGAAGAATGGATTTTATATTCAAATAATTTAATTTGTTTTTTATATATTTAAATTAGTTATTTGAGAAATTATGTTTTTTGTATAACAGAAAATTTCTTAAAAAATATCCATGTGAATTTATTTTTAAATAAATTGAGTAGAATCCTTTTACTTCCGCCAACTTCACGGGCTGCCACTGGTATAATCCCAAAAAAAAGACTTTACAGTTAGGTTTATTGTCACTGATTCCCAGAACCTCCCAAAAATCCATTTTCCTGGATAAAAATTTTTTGAAATAAAATTGAAGGCCTGTATGCTTGTAACAACCTTATGAACTTTAAAGAAACTCATTGGAGCCGTTTTCGAGAAATAAAAAAAAATATTGGGTAAAGCTGCACTTTCTGGCTAACGCATTTCGTCCGAAACCTTCGTTTCGGATGTGATAAATCATAACCTATTGGGAATATCAAGTTTGTACTTCCTGGTCGTTTGGTATTTCTCTTACAGCAATAAGAGTAAGTAAAATTGGGTCGACAGCTACGTACTTGTTAAAAATGATCACCAAGTTCCATTCTTCTACAAATAAAAACAATAAAAATTAGTTTCATTGTCTGTCACTAACCGCAGCACACTTGAATTAAAATTAGTCTGATAATAAATTGCCTCTAGCATGCAGCATATAGAATGAAAAAACATTCTGATCTTCACCAGAATGCCCGCCCCATAATAATATAGTTACACCAAAAACACAATCCCACAATCTAAAAGTGATATTTATACTTGTCATTTTGACGAAGTGGAGAGAATATGTTTGTTACATAAAGTTGATAAAATTGTCATGCTCGGGGACTATAATATTCCAAATATAGAATGGAACGTACATGGTTCTTTTAGAAATAGCAACTGTTGCCTGGAAACTTACAACATAATCAGTGAGTACCAGAATTACTATGACCTAACTCAATATAACTTTGTTAAGAATGTTTCTGGTAATATATTGGACTTGGTATTCTCTAATATAAACGGAGTTGTATGTAGTTCAGTATTAAGTGATCACTTTCTTGTTCCATGCGATATTTATCATCCTCCCCTTTTTCTGTCAATCTTAATATATTTATTGATAGAAAATACTACAAAAATTGTAGAATCAAACGTAATTTCAATTCAGCCAACTATAATGAAATGAATAACTTCTTATTATCTATAGATTGGGATAATGATCTTAACTGTACCAGTCTTGATTTAGCGGTAGATGAGTTCTATAATATTCTCAACACAGCTATTGCCAAATTTGTACCTATCACAAAACAAAATAATAGTACTTTTCCTAGATGGTTTACTCATGAACTAAAGGTTCTTGTCAACAAAAAGAAACAAGCCCATATGGAATACAAGGAAAATAATTCCCTTGAGAGCTATCAAAAGTTTGCTATATTTCTGGTCTTATGTTAAATCTCTGAAAACTTCCCCAACCATACCTTTTTCTGTAGAATATAATGATAAATGTAGTAATAATAACTCTGAAACTGCTAATTTGTTTGCTGATTTCTTCTCCAGTGTATATAACAAATCCTCTCTTTCTTCTCTTGAACCCAGTTATGAAAACGTTTCCTCCACATTTTTTTTGACACACTTTGAAATATCCATAGATGAGGTTACAAATAAGATACATTCCCTTGACTCTGATAAGAGTGCTGGTCCTGATGGAATCCCCGTTTTATTATTAAAGAATACCCCATATTTGTCTCATCCACTCTTTATCCTTTTTAATAGATCTTTGAATTCTGGCATTTTTCCCTGTAAATGGAAGTCTAGCTTTATTAAACCTCTTCATAAATCTGGAATTCACTCCCTTGTGAAAACCTATCGGCCAATATGTATACAATCTGCCATACCCAAACTTTTTGAATCTTTAATATATGATATAATGTACCCATTATGTAGTAAGTTAATAATCAGCCAACAATATGGTTTTATGCCAAAAAAAATCAACCATAACCAACCTTTTAGCTTTTGATAATTATTTAAAATTTTGCTTTGCCAATTCTGAACAAATTGACGTAATTTATACTGACTTGAGTAAAGCATTTGACTCTGTAAATCTTGACTTGCTCGTTAAAAAGCTTAAATTAATTGGCTTCCATGGTCCCGCCTTGAACTGGCTGATATCATATCTGCACGACCGAAAACTATTAGTTGTCGTTAATGATGCATTTTCATATGAATTTGATGCAATCTCTGGCGTTCCACAAGGCAGTCATCTAGGTCCATTATTATTTAATATATTTATTAATGACGTGATTGGACATTTGAGCTCTTGCGAATTTTTGCTATTCGCTGATGATTGCAAGATCTATTCAAGAATTAGAGATATAGGCGACGCTATTAATCTTCAAAATGCTTTCTCTGCATTTATTTATTGGTGTTATAATAATGGTCTTTCTTTAAATGTTAACAAATGCAAGAGCATGACATTTTATAGAGGGAAAACTAAAATTGATTTCACTTACTTTGCCATTTCTGCAGTTAACCAACATACTGATTTAGGTGTTATATTCCATTATTCTCTTTCATTTACTCCTCATATTCAAACCATTGTGTAAATAGAGGTCTAAAAATGTTGGGTTTTTAATCAGATGTACTAAACACTTCTCCAATATTATTTCAATTAAAAATCTTTATTGCTCCATTGTTAGGAGTATTTTAGAATATGCTTCGCAAATTTGGTCTCCCCATTACAATTCTAATATAAATCTTTTGGAAAAAGTGCAACACAAATTTTTGAGATATATTGCCTTCAAACTTAAAATTCCTACTCATGATGTTTCCTATGACTCCATATTACTTGAGATTAAACTGTTATCACTTGAAAAGCGCAGAGAAATAGCGGACATAGTATTTATACATAAACTTCTTTGCAATAAACTAGATTCTCCTGAATTGTTAGCTTCTATTGACATTAATGTTCCAACTCACAATACAAGAACTTGCTTACATTTTCAGATACCCTATTCTCAATATAACTACTTAAAGTATTCAGGACTGGAAAGATTACTTTTAACTTGTAACAAATATCCAGATATTGATTTATTTTACATGTCTCCTCAATCAATCAAAACATTCTTTAGACCATAATAAATATTGAATGTATCACATAATACTACATTTAGATACACCTACTATTTTGGAAGTATAGCAATATTAAGTAATAGCTTTTATTATTTTTTTGCTTGCTATTATTATAATTATTATTTTTATTATTATTATTAATGTATATTATTAGTACAATTATAAGGATTTGTAATGGTAGAAGGAACATTACTTCTATTTATATTGTGCAATCAGATTCATTTTAATTATATTTTATATTTTGTAAATATTTATACTTTATTTTAGTAACATCAGGTTTGTTTTATTTTTATTTTATATACAGCCAATATTATTATTTTTTCTTGTAAATATTAAATCAAAAAATTGTATTTATGTACCTGTGTATATATATATATATATTTTTCTTTTTTTGTAAATGGGCCCTCTTGCCCGTATATAAATGAATAAATAAATAAATAAAGAAAAACCAGAATTACAATACTCCCTCTTACTAAGAGTAGGAGAAAGTAACAAGAATAAAAATTGCACTTTGCCTCAAATTATTGATGTGATGGGCTGGATATAAAACTTCAGAACTAAAAACCTTCCATATCTAATGTAGACTTTGTAACCAATTAATATTTAATTATGAATATACTAATTACTCTTAAGAAATATAAACATTTTCTCGAGTGAAAATTTCTTATAAAGTAATTACATACTCAAATGAGTTCGTGATTCTAATAGTTTTAATTACCCAATTTAATACCACCAAGATATAATAGCATTCATATATGCAAACAACAATTGGCTCCTTCTACTTAGATTTAATTGAAATTAATTCTTGAATACTGCAATTATTTGAAACAATAATTGTTGCTGCCTCTTCCATATCGTTGTATATGTTACTTTCTCTTACTACTAGAAGGTGCCTTGAGTCTGAAAAAAATCCCTGTGTGTAAGTGTGTTAGCAGCATGGTCAAAAAAGAAAAAACGCAGGAAGTTCACATGACTTTCCGTTTGGGTATCACCCAATATAACAGATGCAACATCTGTTAAATTTCTCAACTGGAAAAGATTTATTTCAGTTTTATGTAAGTTCGTATGCTTATTACATTCATACATCAATCATTTTATTTTTTTTTTAACCTTTTTCTAGGAAAATTCATTTTAGAGTTGGGGGAAGAGGAAGGTTCTTTCCTCTAAACTGTCGAAGAACATTTGTATAGGAGAAAACATAATTTTGTTCAAACGCCCTGAAGTACCAAATGAAAAACTGAGACTTAGTGGAGGAAATTCAGACCATACATCCAGGTGTTTTAAAAAGTGAAATCAGTCTAAAAGATGTTGATACAATAGATTAGATTGTTATAGGGAACTATTGCACTGCGACCTGAAAGATCTATTGTGCCTCCCGGAGCCTTCTCAGTGCACTACCGGCCTTCAAGCAGTGTTCCCTAACTACAGACAACACTGCTCATCACCGGACAGTGAGTAGTAGAGGCTTCTAGGAAGAGAAAATCGAAAGGCAGCACTGCTGGACTCGAACCCGCGACCTTCGCATTGCTAGTCCAGCGCGCTACCACTGAGCTAATCCCTTCCTTCTCCCTTGACTTTGACCAATTAACTAGGGACGGAGACCCTACTTTGTGTACTGTGTTTCTCCTTGTCTGTAAAGTGTAGAGTGTATGTAGTTTAAGTGTATTGTGTACTGTTCTGACGAAGTGCATGGAGTACTGAGCTATGTATCCCGTGGGGTCGCTACTCCTCAAATAACTGCATGCAGCAGATAACCCTTGCGGGCTACTGATACAATAAGAAGGTTTGGTATAAATAAAGGAAAGCGGCCGATTTTAATTAGGAAGCAAGTTTGAAGTGATGGAAAATTTAAAAAACCTAAAAGGAACTAATTTGGTGTTGACAGAAGATTTCCCTGAATACGTTAGAGAAATTAGGAAGAAGTTAATTACATATTGAATGGAGGCGAAAGAAGATAATAAAAAAACTTGCTTAAAATTTGAAAATTGTGGGTTGAAGGTAAATATGAAATCTGAAGGAGCTCCAAGAAAGGCTTGGAGAAAGTTCACTTTGTTCATCAGAAAGCGATCAAGTAGATGCAACTATCTCTGGTATTGAATGCCTATCAAATGGAACTTTATGTAAGTGGTTAAGGGAATTAAAAGTAGTTAAAGGCGCCATGCTTCTAATACTTTTTTGTCATTTCTTCATTTTTGTATTTACCTTAATAAAGTATAATTGTTAAGTAGTTAAAAGAGGGTAACTCAACAAGAGGAAAGTAGAGGAATGTGCAAAAACCCGTCTGATTTTTCGTCGCCTTTAGGCATCAGGTGAGCCTTCTCCTCGAGGGAGAGATACAGAAAATAAGAAAAAGGGAAATAAAAAAGAAGAGAGGGACAAGAAAAAAGAAAGCGAAGATATTCGGCAAAGTGGAAAGTGAGTGTAATGAAATGTCATCAAAGGCTGTCAGTGAGGTTTATAATTCGGCTTGTTTAGTGGGAAATGGTTTGTTTTCATTTAGTTCAAGTGCTGATTTGTGTATTGCAATTATTAGGTTTCTATTTGAAACCTAGTATAATCTACTACTAAAATGCAATGCAGTGTCTATATGAAAAATTAAGTAAAATCAGGTTACTTAGATTGTGGAATGATAGAGGGGGGGGGCGACTTTAACTCAGGGCTTAATGAATCAATGCTTGATGAATTGGATAATGAAATGTTCATAGATTCAAGTTTTATTGGAAAAGGCAATCTTTTGACTAAGAACTTAATAATAAAGGTATAAAGGCTATGTGAAATAATGGCTAATGGAAGAATGTATACTGATTGTCCCGCAAATTACACGTTTATTGGTAACTGGGGTAAGAGTATAATTGATTTGATCTGGTTGGACTTTATATTTATTGTCAAAATTTTTCTATTGTCCCAATCGCTTCCTTTTCTCTACATCTAAGTAAACAATTCTCAAATGGAAACTTGAAGGTTTACAGCGACAAACCAAGTCAATGTGGCTGCTCAATTTCATTGAGTTGCTAAAAAACACTGATTACTGATCAATCTTCATGAGACAATCTTACGTCAAAAAGACATAAATGTTACAAAACTAAAATAAATAGTGCAAGCACTAGTATCCTGGCAAGTAGAATTGTCACTTGGGCTGATGAAAACCAGATCATTCCTGAGTATCAGAATGGTTTTAGGCGAGGTCGCTCTTGTGAAGAGCATATTTGTACTCTCAGTGCCATCTCACAATTCTATCTGGGTAGAAATAGAGCCGCATACATTATTTTTATTGACCTGCAGAGAGCGTTTGACTCGATCAATCACTCTCTGTTATGGTCAAAGCTATTGGCTCTTGGTATCAGCGGCAAGATCGTTAGGATTTTGGCTTTACTCTATCATTCCGCGCAAATGTATATTAGAGTCAGAGGCAAACTTTCAAAGAGTATACCCGTTACGGAGGGCGTATTGCAGGGGGAATCCCTCAGCCCTATTCTATTTTCACTTTTCCTGGCAGACGTAGACAACTTTTTTCGAAATAAAGGCTTAAGTGGACTCCAGATCGACAAAGTTAATGACGTTTTGGTTTTGGCATAGCGGACGATCCGCAGGGAGGCGTTTTGTCGCCGTTGCTGTGGACGTTATTAGCCGATGACATCCTGACCAAATTAACCGCGGAAGGCTTTCATTGCCTGGGGTTTGCGGACGATCTGGCGATCGTGGTGAGGGGGCGGTTCGCGGTAGCTGTCTCGGAGCGCACTCAGGGAGCGCTCAATATTGTGAACAAATGGTGCAGCGCGGAGGGTCTCTCCATCAATCCCCACAAAACTCAAGTGGTTCCTTTTACGAGGAAGAGAAATTTACAAGGCTTACAACAGCCAATACTCGGAGGGGTTGTGATCCCCTTTGCCATGGAGGCCAAGTATTTAGGAGTCATATTTGACCGAAGGCTGACATGGAACTCGCATATTAACATCGCCGCACACAAAGCCAAAATCGCCATGGGTAGGTGCAGGAGGCTATGCGGTAAAAGTTGGGGGTTAAGCCCGAGGATGGCCCTGTGGATTTACACCTGTGTGGTGAGACCAATGGTAACCTACGGGGCGGTGGTGTGGTGGACAAGGACCTTGCAGATGGGGTTCGGGGGCACTCGGAAGTGTTCAAAGGCTGGCTTGCCTGAGTACGACGGGTGCCATGATGACTACCCCCACTGCGGCCTTGGAGGTCCTGTTAAATCTTCCACCACTCCACATTTACGTCCAAGGCGTTGCAAGAGCAGTTGTGGCACGACTACAACAGGGACAAGCGCCCATTTATCCCAGGCATACTGGGAAGTACCAAGACCTATGGGAGGAGCTGGAGGCGGACCCGATCTTGGGCCTGCCTACGGACATAATGATTCCTAGGTATGACTTCCAAAAACCCTTCAAAGTCTTGATATTAGACAGAGGGGCATGGAAGAATGGGCCGCCAATTACAGGCGAATCTATGTGGTACACGGACGGGTCCAAGATGGAAGATGGAGTGGGAGCCGGCGTGTACGGGGCTCATCCGAGATGTAATATCTCGGTGAGCCTGGGAAGGCTAGCTACGGTCTTTCAGGCGGAGCTAGTCGCGATTATTATCTGCGCCGCCGAAATAAGAAGACGGGGAGTGTATAACTCCAGAGTCGTCATTTATTCGGATAGCCAGGCTGCTCTGCGGGCAATTGATGTGTGGGAGATCAGCTCAAGGCTTGTGTGGGACTGCCTAGGTGCACTCAGGGAAATTAGTAGTCATAATAAGGTCTTCCTGGTTTGGGTACCTGGGCACTCGGGTTACAGAGGCAATGAGGCGGCGGACCGCCTGGCCCGGGAGGGTTCAATGAGAGCACTTATCGGGCCGGAGCCGTTCTGTGGTGTCTCAAGATGCCTCAGGAGTGCATCCATTAAGCTATGGATGCAGGACCGATCAAGGGAATGGTGGGTCAAAACTCCAGGCCAGAGGCAGGCGAAAACGTTTATCCATAGCCACTCGCCCAAGCTAACTGCGGAATTACTCCAATTAGGCCGGGTGGCCATAAGGATAGCAGTTGGCGTTCTCACTGGCCATTGTAGATTAAATAAGCACATGCATCGCATGGGCCTGGCAACGGATAGCAGGTTTTCGGATGGCAGGTTTTGTCACGAGGAAGAGGAGACGGCACTGCACGTGGTATGTCAGTGCGAGGGGCTGGTCTGGCTAAGGTACCGCCTCTTTGGTAAAAAGAAGCTGGTGCCAACAAGCCTCAGCCAGGGCCCTCTCTCGGACCTATCAAGTCTTTTAAGGCAAGCAGGACTCGAGAGGGTGCTCTGATGGCAGGTGCTCTGATTGACCACCTGGGAGCCCCCCCCCAACTCCACAGTCCGGTTAAGAACAGGATAGGGGGAGGGTCTCCAACTCGGGGGGTGCCACAATAGATCCTTGGGGTGTCGCGGTGGCGTAGGCTGAAGAGCCAATTCCCCCGTTAGAATCTATCTATCTATCTATCTATGTATGCGAACAGCATAGCTCAAAAACGAAGAATCGCAGGAAGTTCAAACTTGATATTTCGTTTAGGTATCACCATGGGATCTGACAGTAAGTTATGTGTCAAAATTCCTCAACCGGGAGTACCGATTCACTAAATAATTTTTCACCTTTTTGCGATTTTCTCAAAAATGGCTCCCACGATTTTCTTCAAACTTCGTATACCAACATACAGAGATCTACAACTTTTATTTAAAACATTTCTCTGGGAAAATTCATTTAAGGACACTTTTGGGGGAGGCGTGGGGTTAGATTTTCCTCTAAAGTGCTAATTCAGTTTATTATACAATTCGGTCATCTAAAGAATATTAATTCGAATTAAATGTGTTGTTGAAATTCCGAGTTTGAAAAAAATCAGATGACCGGAAGCGCGTTTTTACTGAAATGTATTTTTCAGTTTTCTGGTATTTTCTCGAAAACGGCGCCAACGATTTTCATTGAACTAGGAATGTGAACTACACATATAAGTAGCTACAACTTTTATTTGAAACATTTTTCCTGGTAAAGTTATTTAATGGGGGCTTTTGGGGAAAGGGGTGGGGTTATGATTTTCTCTAAAGTGCTATCATAGTTGATTATACAATTCTACCATCCAAACAAAATTAATTAGAAATAAATAGATGGCCACAATTCCCAGTTTTAAGGCAATTAGTAAACGGGAGTGCGCTTTTACTGAACAGATTTTTCATATTCGACGAACTCCAACGAATTTCATTAATTTGTACACTAACTATAAAATTTGACAATTACAATTTTTAAAACTGGAGTAAGAGAAAGTTGTGTGAGTGTTTCACACCGGATTTTTTTTTTAATACTAATTTACAAACATCATTGAGTTTCAGGTCACACAAAAATTGTAAGCAACTGTTTTAATTCTAACAGTTTAATTTTACAGATCGCGGCGAGATATCCTCAAACAATTCATAAATAATAAATTTTATAATAATTCATTTTATTTAACTCTTTCTCAAAGCTTTCTTTTCCTAATAATGTTTCAGGTAGAAGAGCGTTAAAAATTCCTTTCTACAATTATACAGAATATATTTTAATCCTTCTAATAAACTAAAGTTTTCAGATACAAAGGCAGTAAAGTTGACAAAGAGCTGAAAAAGTTTTAAGAAATTTTAGGCCAAATCTATGTGGAGTAAAAGTAACCCTGCAGCAAAAAAGGTTCCTTCCCAGACCATCAGAATGAAATGTAAAAAACGCCATTCAGATCACCATATGCAAAGGTTTTTAAGTCAGTAACTCTACAAACAAGCCGAATTCTATTCAGGCAACTTGCCTGCTAATCCTTTACAAGAAATGATTGTCTACGTTAGTATATCTACGCTGGTAACAAATTTTGTAAATCCCTTTGCCATTTATTGTGATAATCCTTCAAATTTTTTTCTTTATTATGTAAGATGTATTTTCCTTCTTTCTCTGGCCTTAGAATTATCAAATATTCCATTTATTTCATTGAACTTAATTCAAATGTTTTTCTTTAGCAACATCAAATGGATAAAAACAAATGAATTCCTTAATCTTCATGTACATTTTTTTCTCTCATGACCTTTTAGCAACTTCAAAATTATCTAGGAAGGAAATGTTAAACAAGGATACTTCGAAAATTTAAATTATGAATGAACATCGTCAATCGACATCTGTGATCACTCATGAGCTCATTTCCAGAACCCTTGCGATCGCTCCCTTCTCACAAAATTGCGCAAAACATTCCTGGAAGCTATATTCCTGCTCGCTTAGCAATAGCTTAAGATATAATCAATAAGCAATCACTAATCAATTATCAATAAAATGAATAATGAAATTAAAACAAAACAGTTATCAACAATAACAATAAAGAAAAACAATGATACTAACCCTGACATAAGATAACTAATTAATTTAAATCGACGAAAAAATAAGTACAGACTTTAATGAAATATAAAAATAATACATTACAATCATATCAATATATGATTTAAACTTTAACCTTATTAACAAACACTAAACAAACATCCTTAAAAAAAGAAATATAAACAAATATCCTTAAAGAAGGAATTCGAATTCGACTAAACAAATTCGAATCATTGCACCTTAATTCGAAGTAGGTAAATTTCATAATTAAATTTCAGAACACTTGATGATTAAACTAACATGCAATGGACTTGATGATCATCGGCAAATGGGTGAATACAGCTGACACGGCTTATTAACTGGGGTAAATACATACTAACACTGCTTATTAACTGGAATTAAATAACGTCGTCATTGATTTGACGAAATTCGTCGACCAAATGCTGCAGTGATACAATTTTTTTTCATTAATTATTTTATTGCTATTATACTTTTCAATATTTATTTTTTATCTTCGACTTTCTTCGCTTTTTACTAACCTTATTTTTTTAACATTCCCTTTTTAATCCTTATTTTCCTATAGTTTTTATTATTTATATAAAATACATACACAAATGAAATTATTATTCCTAGAAGGAATAAAACATTTGTCTTAATTGTAAATAAATATCTGCATGTAAAATAGGTGTGTGCATGTATATATTAACACCTCTTCTTACACTTCTAACGACTGATATACAGGAACTACTAGGGCAAAAGCGACAACGATGGCGGACAACTCAATATAATTCTATTGTGGAACTGCAATGGCATCATCTCGCACAGAAACAAACTTAAGACAGTACTTAACGAAAAAGGAATAGACATAGCCCTCCTGACAGAAACACACCTTACTTCATGAACTAACTTGTACATACGTAATTATACCACACTTAGGACTGATCACCCAGACGATACTTCTCTCGGGTCAGCAATCCTAGTCACAAACAAATTAAAATTCCTTCCCTTGCAACAGTGTACAGAAGACTTCTTACAGGCCACTTCTATTATTGTAGAATGGCAGCCAAAACCTATTATAGCCATCTCATCTGTTTACTGCCCTCCAAAGAAAGTAATTGATTACAATAAATTCCATTCATTCATCAATACTCTAGGTAATACATTCATAGCCGGAGGCGATTTCAATGCTAAACATCCTATGTTCGGGCGCAGGGTGAGGAACCCAAGGGGAATCCAGCTTCAAGGGGTAGTCCTAGGTAATAATTATCAAGTCCTAAACCCAAATGAAGCAACGTATTAACCAACATCAAGGAAGAAACTACCCGACCTCCTAGACTTATTTGTTACTTCCAACATTACTTCCAAGAGACGAACATGACACATACTCTGCACTACTTATCATCAGACCACTCTCCTGTCTTAGTAACCCTACACATTACCCCGCTCAGATAACCTTCACCTTGTACTTTAACTCCTGGCAGAGTAAACTAGCAAACATTTACACGGATACTAGACGATACTAACATTCTAAAAGAACAACTCAAAACACCCCAACAATTAGATCATGCAGTAGGTGAATTTACCGAAATTATTCAAAACGCTGCCTGTTCTTCCTCAACCTCTACTACACAAACAAATACTACAACTGACTATTTACCAGAGCAGTTCCCCGAAAACTATTACATTAATCGACGGGCTAGAAGACAATGGCAAGCACCGATACCCATCCGACAAGGCTAAATTTAAACACCTGAACTCCTTATTAAAACAAGAACTGACCAACTACAAAATACTAAAATTTCGGAACTATTTAAACTCACTAGCGACAGATGAAAATCACCCTGGTAGGCCATCAAAAAAATATTAAACTATCCATCCCTTCCAGTACCAATTCGACAAGATGATGACAACTGGGCTAAATCAGATAAAGAAAGGGCTCACGCGTTTGCCAAACACTTAGTACAGTATTTGAACCTCAAGGTGATGGGCAAGACCAAAATCGTATAGCTGAAATCTGCCAGAATTCGATATTACAACTATCGCTACCTCCAAAACATTTCACTCCTTCTGAACTAGAATTCGTTATTCATAAACTTCCTCTTCGGAAACTTCCAGGCTTCGACCTTACCACTTTCAAAATATTACGACTTCTACGCAAAGCAATAATTCAACTGACTTATCTTTACAATGCAATACTACGTCTTGCTTACTTCCCAACAGACTGGAAATTCGCTGTATTTTTTTTTTTAATTCTATAAAACTTCTACCTTGCAGAGTAGGGCGTGCTTAATCATACTGTTTCATAAACCCGGGAAACCTAAACATTTACCATCATCATACCGCCCTTTTAGTCTACTTTTCCTACTTGGCAAACTGTTGGAAAAATTATTTCTAAAAACTTAACCCCATCATTCACCATTCCCAGACACTTCCAGATCACCAGTTTGATTTCCGCTAAAATCATTCTACTGTACATCAATGTCACAGACTAACTGATGAAATAGTTCCCACTCTAGAAAACGGAGAATACTGTTCTGCAGCTTTCTTGGAGGTGGCACAGGCTTTCGATAAGGTGTGGTATCCAGGACTTCTATATAAACTAAAACTATTTCTTCCCTTTAGTTACTACCTAATCTTACAGCCTTGCTTAACTGACAGATATTTTTAGGTGAGAGAGAAGACCGTTATGTCTCACATCTATCCCATCAAGGCTGGTGTTCCACGAGAAAGTGAACTGGGACTCATTTTAAACTCACTATATAACACGACATACCACTTTCACAAAAAACTTTAATGGTGACCTTTGCAGACGGCTTGCCATCCTTTCAAGACATGTCAACCACATTACAGCAACCATTCACTTACTAAGACATCTTGATGACATTCAATAATGGTGTAACAAATGCAGAATCAAAATTAACATCTAAACTCTACGCACATGACATTCAGGTAAATCTACATGTCCAACGGTTTACTTCAACGACACCCCGCTCCCGGAGTAACTATTACACGCTATCTTTGACTCCACTTAGATCGCCGATTAACTTGGAACCCACACACCGACTAAAAAGGCAGGGCTTTAAATCAGAGATTTCGACATTACTACGATTGCTAAACGGAAAACTAAACGACAATCTCTACAACATGATACTAATTTACAAAACTGTAATTTGACCTATATGGCTGTTTGCTTGCGAGGTTTGGGGTTCTACCAAACCTTCCAACCTATCCAGAATGCAGGCTTTCCAATCTAAACTTCTACGACACAATACTGACGCACCCTACTAGATTTATCAAACCTTACACGACACACTGACAACCAAATACAAAAAGAAATACTATAACAACATAACAATTCTCTTATCTCCAACTTAAGCTTGCCACAGAATACAACAAGGAGACTGGAAAGGAAGTGGCCTAAGGATAACCTTTGCAAACAAACGCCCTAACAATGCCAGGAGGTGTCATCGCTGGATGGCTTCTCCAGTCAAGTTTCTCAAGCCAACAGTATCAGCAGTAAGCTACAGCAATTATTGTTATGATATAACAGATTTTGGTTATTCAATAAATAACCTAAAAAAAAATTGATGACTATAATCTCTATTTCTAGTAATAAAAAATTATTACCGTCGGTTCCAAAATTTTATTACGAATGAATAATAGCCTGGGTTGATTCTAGGTAGGGGAGGGGGAAATACCCACCCTAGAACCCTCCAAGATTCTGGGATTCCTTCAGGAGCTCACCCTGGAGAGGGTGCAAGCTCACCTACGCACCAAAGGGGGTACAATAGATCACTTGATGGTCACAGCACGCAAACCCTAAAAAAAAAGTTTTAAATAAGAGATTGATTAGTCTCAGATGTGATGTAATTGTTAGACTTTTTTTATTGAAGTGATTAACATAAAAATTGATTAATGAGTGAAAAAATGTAATTAAATGTACATTTTTTCGTTGGCACTGCATCTTTAAATAAATAAATATCTCTGATACAGCAGAAAAAAATAAGGTTATTAGCAATGACATTTCATATATTTATTTTATCTTTCACCAGTATTGCCACAAACATCAAGAAAAAACAATAGAAAGAAAATGCACTAGTGATATTACTGCAATGTGTAATATACATAAATATTTAAATATTTTATGGTCTAAATTCGTTAGTTTGTTTATCTTTTTAATATATATGATTATTCATTTTTGTTTCATATTCAAAATTTAATATATTTATTTAATATTTAATTTAATTTAATTTAATATAATTAATATATTTCCTTTGTTTTAATTATTCAAAATAATATTCATTTTGATTGCATACAACTCTGATTTCAAAATTTTATTAGTTAAATTGCTAGATTTATCAAATTAATCATTGTTGCTTTCTAAATAACCGTTCAACTGGCACAGAGGAAGGCAAAGATTAATTATACTTGATTAAACTTTGACATATTGGACAGTTCTCAATTTTGCCTTTAATCACTCTAGTCTCTTAAAAAAAAAAGATTTTATTTTTCCGGTTATTGTATGCCAAGAAAGGATCTCAAGTCCGAGTAGAAATATTTAAATCCTCAAAAATGATTTAAAATAAGGGTCCTCAAAAATCCTAAGAGGTGCCATTGACTGTATGATAAATTTTATAATATTGGCATAAAATTTACTTTGTAGTGAGGTTTACTCCAAGGCGAATTTATAGAGACTTCTTTTTTTGTATGGATTAACGATTTCTTACATATACATAATATTCGGCCATGGCACCCTTTTTTTGCATTCTTCTAAGGTACCACAGATAATTGGAAGAGGACCTTCGGTGTCCTTTAATTTGCATACTTTCGGGCTCACATTTCACGCATGATGTGACCAAGTATTTAATATCGCACTTATTTGGAACAAGTATAAAAAATTGGCAAGTAATAAAAGGTGGGTATGTACACTTTGGTTGCAATGGAGACTTTAGTTTCATCTATTATTGTACACAAGGACTAAGATCAGACACGAATGATCGCACAGCGTTTCAGCACTATACCAAATAATAAACTAAAAACAAAAATAAAAAAACGATCAAATATTCTTTTTCTAAAGATACACTGATTTTCAATTATGTCTTTGTTTTTCATAGATTTCAGAGATAACTGACAAAGAATAATAAAAAGATTAACCAGCATTCTAATCGCAAAATTACTAAGGACAGAATAACAATGGTAGATGTTTACTTCATTAGTTGCTTTTTGTGAAAAATAAATTAATAAGTACATATTCATGTAGTGACTTATTACCTACTCAGAAACTAATCAATCAGTTCCACATGTGCCTAATAAATCAAGTTTACAAGTGATTAATATTTCCGATGATGATGATGCAACTTATCTATAGTTAGTAAGCGATATTAGTAGTTTTGTGCCAAACTCTGCTGTATACCTATGTTATGGCAACTGAGTGCAAATTTGTCAATGTTATAATTGTATTAATGAGTATTCTACTTCAGATTTTTACTTAATTCGGTAATAAAATCTATTCAATTTATTGTTAAATACTTATTTCAATTACTTAACAATACTTCAATTTAAAGATTCTTATAAGTTGTTTTATTAGAATAGAAAACATTCAAATTATAGCAGATATTTTGGAAACGTTATACTGTATCCTCTGGAATTTTTTATTATACTATGAAATGAAACTCGAAAGTTATAAAATCCAAAACCTACTATTCGCTTGATCTACAAACATGACTTCCAATTAATGAGATGAAACAAGCATTTAGAAATAATGTTAATTACAATATAGTTTTGTTATAATATACAAGTCCAATCACCTTGGTATTTCAAAATGATAGTTTAACAATTAATGTGGTTGTCATTATATTTTTCATTAATACAAAATAATAACTTGCCTAAATATATGTAGAGCAATATTAAGGTGATATGTATGAAATTTAGCAAAATTTATTTAAACAAAACAAAAATCCTCTTGTTTTTGACCATCCATTTTGTAAAGGAATTTTTTTTTTTAATTTGAGGCGCGTCATTGGTACCTGCAGCTTTCTCAAGGCACTGCCGGCCTCCGGACAGTGTTCCCTCGTTACAGACGCTGTCCATTACCCGGGCATTGAGCTGTAGAGGCTCCTAAGGAAAAAATGTAAAGACAGCACTGCTGGACTCGAACTCGGGACCTCCGCGTGGTAGTCTAGAGCGCTACCACTGAATTAATCCCTTTCCATTGGAGGGATGTTAAGAATGTTAACAGGTGAAATCACCCAAAATGCTTCTTGCATAGTTAAAAGCTTTAAGAAATATATATAACATATGACCAGTAGATAATTAGCACTAAATATTTCACTAATTCCAATCATCTGTTCACATGACACTTGTTCAACTAAATAGAGACCGAACGCGCAGTTACTGAACAATCTCGTCAACAAAAGATTTTTAAATGTGAGGTATTACCTAATGTCTTTAAATTTTTTTATCAATAATTATAAAATTTAAAGAATGTTTGTTTTACTTGTAAATTTTTACAAGCCAAAGCTTTTGATAACCATAGCAGACGAAAGCACAAACCAAAGAAATCTTACATTGACGAAAAATATTGAGTTCGCTTAACTAATTTTCGTTTTGATTTCCTATAAAATTTAAAAAAGATGTTAATTTATAGTTTCATTAAGTAAAGAATATTAGCTTTTGCTTGTTATATACAAGTTTAATCTTCTAGTTATTTCAATTGATGTCGGTTGTCATTAATAAAAGGAAATAGCCTGCCTAAAAATATAGAAAACATTAAAGTGATTTGTATGAAATTTAGCTAATTTTATTTAAACAAAACTACAAAACAAAAATCATCTTTTTTTTCGATCATGCATTTTGTGGAAATGAATTTGTTAAGAGATAACAGATGAATCCATCCACCAATTCCAATCACGTGTTCACATGATACGGTCTTAACTGTGTAGTGACCAAGCGCGCATTTACTGCGAAGGGGCGAGTTTATTGAACAACCTCGTCAACACATTTTTAAATGTGAGATAAGTACCTAACTTTTCTTAAAATTTTAATCAATAATTATAAAAATTAAGGAATGTCTGTTTTACTAAGTAAATTTTTCAGTGAAAGCTGTTAACAACCTTGGCAGGCGGCAAATAAAGCCAAAGAAATCTTACATTGTCAAAAAATAAATTGAATAAAAAGTGAATATGTTGTGTATTTGATTTTATATATTTATTTTATTACTTTGAACTTGCCTGTATTGAATATTCTTAAGAATATTTGTAAACATATGGATTGTTATTGCCAAATATCACCACCAATAATCTTGATACAAAAAAAAAAATCTATTTTAAATTTGAAATTTATTTTGAAATTGTGAATTCCCATAATGAATTACTAAGCATGTAACTCTGAATTGCTCAATACTTTTTCTTAGGATATGAAATTTACTACTCCTTGCCAGAAAATAAAAACGGGGATTGTCGAGGAAACAAGAATCCATAAAAAATATTCTTTTTTTGTGCACAAAATTATCCCTTTTTTATTTGTAAATTAACTCTGGCTATTTGAAGTAATCTATTTGATATCTGGCTATTTGATATCAATAAATTGAAGCAGAATCACCCTCAAACTACCAAGAAAACTAATATAATTTATATTTAGTTAAAAAAAAAAATTCTATTGTATTTTCTATAAGATATATATATAAATACCAAATATATTAATTCACTGATTCCGATAATAATATAGTTTCTCTTTTAATGTTAAGTGAACCTTTTGGAAATTTCAATTATGAGAGGACCGGAAAGGGTTTATGAAAGATCACCAGGAAATAGTACATTTTTTCTGATCCGCAATTCCTGATACTCTAGGATTTAAGATTATCTTCGGTCTAATGCAGTCAGTAGTTTTTGGAGAACTCAAAGAAATATTAAAGTGAAATAAATAAATTTTTGTTCGTATATAAATCATTTTTTGTCTTATTGTATTTTTATAAAGCTGAAATACATCTAAAGATATGGGACTATATGGCTACCCAAAATACAAACATTTCTTTCAAGGTCGTTAGCAATCCATTAGCTTTCAAGGTGTGATGCCCTGAAGAGGCTCATTGCACTAAGGGCGAAACGTCGGTTTCTAGTAAAGAAGATTTATGTATTTTAAAATCGACATGACCAAAAGTAAGGAAGGAATAACATCACTTTTTACGCCAGCAAATATCTCATTTCTACAAAGACACTGTATTAACCTCAAAACTTCAGCGACTTTTGTATTTTAATATTGTGTGAAAATTCAAGTTAAGTTGCAAATTTTCAGCCAAATAGTCTCATTATATTAAAAATTGATAATGATATATTCAATATCAGCCATAATTCTGGAGAAATTCACGCTAAAAGGATACAAAATCTGTTAACAAATGAGATCACAGCACCAAGTCCCTAATGTTCTACTTGATTATAGTAGCCAGTGAAAATGGATACAGCATTAACATCATTTCAAATTAAATTTAATATTCAAGTGGTTTTGGTGTCAATATAAATTTTAGTTTTGATATCCGTTAGTTAGTTTTGATATATGTTTGAATGCTTCGTGAGCAGTATTCAAACCAAATAAAACTAAGTAAATTAGTATAACATTTGAATGGCGTATTATGCAAATATTTCATGCAAATGCATTTTTGAGACCGTAGGAATAAATTATACTACTTCCAAGTAGGAAAGACTGGGAAATCTTTTCCCAATACTCACATAAATCTTGTCAGTGAACTTATTTATTTACATAATAAATCAAACAACAAAAGCAAAAAATTTAATTGGCATAATTTGTATAATTAAATAAATAAAAAAACAATGTCATCAAATCAGTCCAATTTTCTCTCTCTAAATAGACATTTGTCTCCCTCCTTAAGTACTGACGATAGTTTTATTTCAAATATTTCATTTTTCCAATATAAAATAGCCTAACATTAAATTTAAAAATTTAATATCCAGGAGTTAAGATTGGTATATTACTCGTATTAAAAAAAAGACGCTGGTTTCACTTCTATACAACTATTCCAAAGTATCATATTAAAATGTAGAATTTTCAAATGTAGAATGTCATTAAAATGTATAATAGTGTCTTCAAAATTCTATTACTCATGGAATATATTAAATAAAAATAAAAAAAATTAATTTATTTATAGCAGAAGTGGAACAGACCATCAACTCGAACATAAAACCGCCCGACTACGACTAAAAACCAATACTGTAGAAAAAGTAGTAAAATTTAATACACAATAAATAATAAAAGAAACAACTACAACAAATATGAATTTTATTGGAGAGAAACGAAACCATGAATCAAGAGAACTGTAATCAAAGTACAATAAGGCCGTCGTCTTCTCAATGTGTTTATTCCATACTGTATACATTAGAAAATAAGATCTTATACTGTATTCATCACAAATGAAAAATGTATTAGGAAAATTAATTAATTTAGTATCTAACCAATTTAAAGATTTGGACATACAAAAAATTATAGACAAAAAAAAAATACATTGCATTAACTCTTGGAAAGGAAAAGATTTTTCTGGAACTAGGTTTTTAAATAAAATTATTTATTGGGCTTAGTGTTTTGCGTTTAGCAATCAAACTTCTAACAAACAAAAAATCTGGTTTGAAATACTCTAGACATACCAGTGATGGGGAGACATGTACCCATCCAGGGAGGTATATGGGTTTACATTGTTGTCCACAAAGAGCGCCAATAACATTGAACCAACTCCATTTAACATTTCAAATTTAACGTCAGAAATTCAGCTCAGCTACCCAAAACCAATTTTGGCGGGAAAATGTTTCAAATAAAATTAATAGGTTTTATCTGTGCAGTTGGCATTCCAAGTTCAATTCTGTAAACTTGCACTTCCGGTTATCGTCAA
This sequence comes from Triatoma infestans, assembly GCA_011037195.1. NCBI lineage: Eukaryota > Metazoa > Arthropoda > Insecta > Hemiptera > Reduviidae > Triatoma > Triatoma infestans. Next base: position 206,845 of record JAAEAF010000672.1, on the reverse strand, counting down.
ATACGGAATTCTAGCAATCCTTGTAAATATATATTATTAATATTATACAGGTGGCAGTTTTCGAGAAAATTGCAAAAAACTAAAAACAATCCTTAAGATCGCACTTCCGGTTGATGGTTTTGCTCGAACCCTCTTCAGATGCGATGGTAGTATGTACTTAAAAAGAATACAAAGTTGAGATATCTTGATTTTTAGTTAATATTGTTCGCCACATATACCAATACCACTCGCTAATACTAAAATTTTTGGTATCCAGGGGAAACATATATTTCTGGTGAACAATTTGACACGATCGCAATACTTTCTTTTAATAAGAATAACAGGAGAAAAAAGGAACTAATGGATAAAATAAAAAAACCTGAGTAGTTTTAAAATGTTTAAATAATTTTATACAACATACATATAATATAAATATACACGAATATAAGTACACAAAGAAACATTTTGGTCAGTCAGTCTTATTAATGGATAATTTTTTTAGTATTTTAATTTAATATAAAATTGTTAAAATAGAAATAATGGTTTTTTACATTATTTCCCTGAAGGAAAGTTAAGTAAATATCCACCATAAGAGATCAAAACTGACTACAACATACACATACATATATATATATATTTTTTTTTTTTTAATTTTATAAAAATGGACTTTAGCCTATCTTCATAAATTATATCAAATATTTCTGTACAATTTTAAGAAAAAATAATAATAAAAAATAATTAAATATATTTACAATTTAAAAAAATAATAACTGCATTAAATGCAATGTTATAATACTGTAAATTTTACATAATATTAAAAAATATTGGACTTTTTCTCTATCATGTCATATAACAGCTGTATTTACAGAAGTACACAGATAATAATAAAAACACGAAAGCATCATTTTTACAATAATACAAAATAAATAATATAAGAAACAACTACAACAAATACTAGTTTTATTGGAGAAAAATGAAACATGAATAAAGAGAATAGTAATCAAGGTACAATAAGGCTGTCGTCTTCTCAATGGGATTATTCCATATTGTATATATTAGAAAATAAGATCTTATAGCGTATTCATCACATCTTATATATATATATACTTCTTCTTTTTTTTTGACACAGCCAGAACATATCTAATCTATCACATTGCTTTTAAAGTTGGTGCGTATATTTTGCCTGACTTTTGTTTATTAAAATAAATTATATATACATACGAGAATCCGGTGATTTCCCGCCCCATCCCATTCTGATTGAGTCTTCGTATTTATAACAACGACTGGTTTCACTTTTCATGAAATATAATTGAGAAATGCATTCCATTTTTTTTACTAGTTGTTTGATTAACTAATCATCTACCTCTTTAACCTTTCTTTTCACGGCTGTATTTTCCTTTGAACCTTCAACTATGTCAGCTTTCAACTTGTAGTAGGTGTTCAACCTTTCTTTGGCATAATCCTGGAAAACGGAAAAGTTTTATTAAAAATCTAAAACGGAAAAATATGACGCATTGCAATGAGCTATTGCAGTCTCAGTTTGAAGTTCATAGCCGTACTGCAATAAATCTTAAATTAATATTTTATTGTCATTTTAGGTCTTTAAAGAAGACTAAATTCCTAATTTAACTGTAACTATATTGGTTACATGTTACACAACATTGTAGTGAATTTAATTGATCGTACCGCTACTTTCCTTGAAATATGAAACGAAAAAAATCTAGTGTATAACAACTTTCTCCTACTGCAATTTTCGGATTTATAACTGAAAAATTTGCCTGCAGTAGTAGAAATATGGCATATATTAGCAACCCCCCCAAAGCCGCCCTACAATAAATTTTTCTAGAAAAATGTTTAAATATAAGGTTGCTCCCTTATATTGTTATTCAAGTTTTAAAAAAATCGTTGGAGTCTTTTTCGAGAAAATTAGAAAACCGGAACAATTCATTCAATAAAATGGTACTTCTAGTTGATAGATTTTTACCAAAATCTTATTGTCAGGTTCCCTAGTAGAACTTATTAAATCATAATATTACGTTTGAACTTTTGATGGTATTCGATTTTGTAAGTTATGTTATAAAACCACATTTTCGTTTCCAGGAAATCTCATATTCATTTCGGTGTGAAACTCAATTACATTATTTCCACTAATGCAATATACTATCTCTTACAGCAATAAGAAACAGTAGAAATGAATAATCCAACTTGAAATACCTGCCAAAATTCTCCTTAAGCCACTTTCGTCTGAATAATATTCATTTATAATAATAATAATATACATAAAGGCGCTAATGACCATCGTAGTCGATGCGCCGAAAAAAAAAAATATACATAAATGTATTCAAATAGGTAAAGAACACCAGGACCTGTTTTCAAGGGCAAGAGATGATCGAAATTTCCATCTCAATCATCCTCAAATATGAGAGTTTATCCGTTTTCTCTTCATTAATGCTGACTAATTTCCAGATTTGCCTTCATCATCAATATGATGCAGTGCCTTACAGAAACTTTATTCATAAATATAAGTCAACGTCTCTGACACTGACGATGGTGGAAAATCCGATACCTCGCTTTACTTTCTGCATGAAATTGCTGAATCTTTTATCAGCACAAAAGAGATTACTGGATTTACTATAATATGTACAGTTCTTACCTACATTGAAAATCCCATTTCATTACTTACCCAATAGCCAAAAGGAATTTTAGACACACGGGCATTCACTATGCTCCAAATACCCCAAAAGAAATGAGAAGCGAGGGAATAATGGCTGATCTCTCTCATAATAGCAGGCACATTGTTTACTTCCGGTTTGCCAACACTACCATTAGCGTTCAAGGAATTTAAATACCTCTCAATAAATTTTTGCTGTTAAAAAAGAAAAAAGTAAAATTAGACATTTGAGCATTATGGGTAAGTTATTATGAACTTACCCGATATTTCAAAATAAATAAATAAAAACATTTCTTAAGAAAGAAAATGGGTGCAATAATTAATGTGTTTATAGTAACGCTTCCCCATAAGTGGTAATTGAAAAGAAAGTAATTAAGAAAATATGGTTAATAATTGCTTTTCGAAGGGCTGATTCATCCGTTAAAATGGTAAAATTATAAACAATAATTGGATTTTTAAAGAACTTTTTGGGGGAATTGTGCCATATTCTCTGTCTCGGACAAAAACTACACTAGCTAGGACATTAATGGTTCCAATTTCTATTCAAGTTGTTAAAAATGAGATATGTTAAGGAAAGTTTCATTCATGAAGGAAATTTTTTGGTTATGGACAAGCTAGTTAACTAGTAGCTGCAAATCAGATGAAACTTAATAAAAATGGTCAAGCAGTTTGACCATACTTTTTTTTATATTTAAAAATTTGTAATCATTAATAATATTATAAGTTTTTATAGAGCCCTCAGATATACTTTTCTTTTTGGAATCGCGCAGACGCCATGAGAAAACTAAATGATAGGTTTATTAGATTGTGGTTAACATTACAATGGGAAAAATATTGTAACAACTGCCGTATTAAAAGTAGTTTTTTAGGGAACTTATACCTGACTCTATTTGGCATACAGAATACTACTAAACAGGACATTAAGATGCAAAATGTGCTCAACAATTATTAATCTAATGTTTTGTGATATTTGAAAGAGAAATAATTGTGAATAATTATTTTTTGATGGTAAAATATATCATAATAGTGCACAAATGACATAAAATGAAAATTTGTTAATCTCAACGAATAGGATTTTTTTCAACGGAAACCGCTTTCAAGAAACTAATAATAAAAAAGAAAGAAAATGGCCGAAATACTATTAAATTAATGGAATGTTCTTAAATCTGTATTATAATTCTCAAGTATTTTAGACAACAGAGTAATTTACAACGAAAGGGATTGCAATGGGTTAATTACTTACAAATGCAATTAAAGTAGTTATCACTTACATTTTCTCAAGAACATATTTCAGCTGTAAGATAGTAAACTACTGTTTATGAGACAATATTCATAATATCAAAAAATTAAAGATGAAATCTAGGGGACTAATTTTTCATCAGAGACTAGTTTATAAGCTTTCCATATCATTTTTAGCATACATCAGCTATATCATAAATACGTGATATAAAAAAAAAATGACGATTCAATAAACGGTAATTTTACGTTTTATGTTAATAGTAACTATAATTTCAATGAACTTCTTAAAAGGTAATAATTAGCTCAATAAAAATGTAAAGCAGAACTAGTCATGAATTTCTCTAGCTTTTTATGTTAATATTACATTGTGTAACATAAGATGAATGCAGTAAAACAGTTATGTAATAAGATAATAATAACGTTATGTGCTTAAAGAATAGCTACATAAACAAAGGAAGTGATGACTCATAGCGCTTGTATAACGCACAAATCCAAGTCCTGGCCCCACCACCAGGGAATACAATTTATTTTTTTTTTAAACAAGAATATTCCGGTAATATATATATAATTTATTTATGTTAATGATTTTACTTGATATATTGACAAACTTTTCTAACAATTAGAGGATTAAAAATAAAATTTAAAAATGTTAAGGAAAAAAAATGGTGGGGCAATGAAATCGGATGACAGGATTTTAATTTTTTAAACTCCACTAAAAATATAGTTGATTGCTTCTCGTTATAATAGGATAATAAAATAAATAGTATAATAATAATAATAATAATGAGAACAATCAAGTATAAAATGAGAAAAAGCTATGGTAGACAAAACACAGGATTATACAGTAAACACCAGATTTAATAAAAATTATCCATATGGCAATGGAGAAAAATAAACTACAATTTATTTTTTAATGATTTTTTCTTTGTTCATGTTCTGGCAAATAGTTTAGAAAAAACAAAGGTTACCTTCTGGAAAACAAAATATTCCCAGAAAACGCTCAGACAACTGAGATCTTATTTTACTCCATTGCAATGGATCTGAAAACCAATTATGTTTACCGTTGATACTCAACGAGAGTTCTTAATGGACTTAGTGATGACACAGTTGTGTGTTGGAAGATGGCCACTGTTGCATCAAAGTGGAAGGAGCTTGTGTCCATTTGTCCCAATCTCGGTAACCGACAAAAAAAAGAACACAACACACACAAACGCAAACACAATATTCGTCACCGCTCCTATCGACCTCATCGGCTTCATCATATATATATATGTATATATATATATATCTCTTTATGTGTACAGATATATATATTAGGCATTGTGTTAATTTTCAGTTACAATATTGTTACGAAGAGAGGCTTTTTGGTATCTATAAACAAACCATTTCCCAAAAAAAAAGAAAAAAAAAGAAAAAATTTGTATTTACTTTAAATTTTTTTTTTTAAATAAATCAAACAGAAGCACATACTCCATTTTGTCCAAAACTTTTCAGAGAAAAAAAGTAAAAATAAATGACATGTATGAAAAGAAACATTTTTGAATTTCTCTTTTCCCCATTTCTGTTGTTTTTTTTTTGTTTTTTTTAATTGTCCTTTTCTAAACATTTCGACATGAACAACAAGGATTTAGGATGCTGGCTGGGAATTTCATAATAATTATTCTATAGACAGGAATTTTTTTTTTTTTTAACAAAGCAGTGAGACAGATCGCCCAGTAATGATTTAGAATTTTAATTTTAATGATTAACCCAGAATTTTAACCAGTAATGATTTAGATGGCCAATTCCTGCGGTAAACTCAGAAACTATCTAGGGGATTTAGGTCCGCTACGATCAATATTATCTAATGATCTCCCTTGCGTAGGTGGGATCTTGTACATTGCATATTGTCGGAAAAAGTAGAAAGCTGGAAATATTAGCTTATATTACTAGAAATATTGATGATTTAAAGCTTGGCTTTATGATTATACGCTAAAATTAAGCTGTTGAAACCATCAACACCCACGGGATAATAGTGGCGGCCTTCCAAATGTGCACAGTCAAGTTTTTTCTATTGATATTCTGCACTGCCACCTTGACAAAACGTATTATATTTCCCCTTATTGTTACTATAGCTCAATAATGCCGCACCTTTTCCAGAAGTCTAAGTCAAGATGAAAGAAAAGCACATTGTATATAATAATTTGAATTGGGGGAAAGTGAACATTCTAAGAATGAATGATTTATTATTGTTAATCACATATTTCTATGTGAGTAAAAATAATTTTAGTAAATACAAACAGCTTGGACAGAAATTTTTTCTATAGTTTTTTTTTAATTTAATATATTTTTTAATATGTTTTTAATTTAATATAAATTTAATTATTTTTATTTTGCAGTCTAATTAAAATAAAATGATAAAAAATGGGCTGGCTGGAGGAAAATGAAAATCATAAAGGAGTAATTAGGTAATTGTAATAGGGAAATGGTTAACCAAAACAGTTTCAATTACTGAAATAGTAATTTGGAGATCTTTAAATGGAATATGTGCCAACAGACAGGGTGCAGTATAGAAAGAAGGATATTAACTCAAATGAGTATTGAAATAATAAAGAGTATCTATATAAATATATATAAAAAACCAGTCTCTTACACTTAATGCTGAACTAATACCAATAGAAATTATAGTCGTAAACAAAAAGTCTGCATGGGAAAGATTTACATTTATAACTTATAGCTTTGAAAATTGGATGTATTACCAGAGATTTGATTAAAAATTGTATCGAAAAACACCAACTGTTTCAAATAATTGATTACCCTTTTTATTTCTACAGAATCTTTTTTGGTACTCCTGCCATCAAAGATCTATTAAATTAGACAGCCTGTTTAGCGATGATATTTAAATCATTTTCAAAAACCTGATATATTCGTTTTTAACAATTCGAACATTAGTCTACACTCCGGCTCAAGATGAATCTTTGCGTTTATTTTCGTATTGGATAAAATAACTTATACAATACCACAACATCTATGATATGTAATGATCATGGACAGGTTTTTTAATGAAAGCCAGTACTAGCACTAGAATACTAGTCACAATTCTTAGAGTACCATATCAGCACAGGCTGAAATTGTTAGGCCGCACTGAAGGCATTATATGCGGAGGTCAAGATATTCTCGGGAGTCGAATACGCTTCCGCACGTTGTATCTTTACAGAGAAAAAACAGCTAAGTAGAAATGTCATGTTTGCAAAGCGTTGCCTCCTAATGCTATTGGTCCAAATAACATAAGTGTATGGGCATTTGAGGAAATCCACTATGTACAAATTATGGCTCAACAATGATGAAATCCCTTTTCACCCCCTCCTCGGTAATAGTGTACTCTGAAAGGTGCTTAAAGTTTAGAGCACCCTTAAACACCTTAAAGGGGATAATGGCACTAGATCAAGGATCCTAAGGTAATACTCGCCCCAATATTGGCATTTATTAATGTTTCCAAGACTGATGTGATATGAAACCAACAAGCACATCTAATGAGCCGCCAGTGGTTTAATCAATATCTTCAAAATCCATTTAATTCTGGCCCTCCCTTATCAAGTCTGCTACTGATTGTTCTTACTGCAATTCGAACAACCGTTTCCAATAGGAGTGCCTAATTTCATTACTTCTCTAGGATTTAAAATTTTACATGGATATTTGAAAACTTTGCAAATTGCAAATTTTAGTTTGGCCGCCATTCAAAAATCTAACACTGCTAGGTTTCTAGGTGACATTATCAAATTATTTTTTGTGTTAGATCACTGCATTTAACAAGTCGTAAACCTTTCCTCATACACGATATAATCAATAATTTGAATGCTAAAAAACAATAATTCTTTATAACGGTTTCCTTCAAAACACGAAAAGGATTCATAAATTTTTTATTTGAATTTTTTTTTTGTTGATAAGCTTCCAAATTTTCCTTAGAAAAGCAGTTAACAAATGTTTGGTTTGTCATGCTTGATATAAGAAAATATGTAAAAAAATAAATAAATAAATAAACTAAAATTATATAACAGAATGGGAAATGTTCAAAATTCATTATATATTATACTACTTATAAACAAAATTCAGTTATCATTTTTTTTAAAAAAGGAAAAAAAAACTATATTCATAAATTTATTTTTCATTTACTAAACTGCCAACTAGTAAATATGGTCGAATGGTCTTTGTAATCATGACCAGAAAAAAAAAATAATCAGAATTTTCCTTTTTCTTTTTTTAATTTTTACGTCATCGTTACTTAAGCCATGTTTATTTTTTATTATTATTTAAACATTTCACATTCCAAACATTAACATCAGCTGAGTTAAATAATTAACAAACAGCTGATTGCATATATATATATATATAAACAAAAAAAAACAAATCAAACATTTGTAGTATACTGTTGAACAGCAAAAACAAACAAAAAATGTACGAACCCAAGTTCACAATAAACAAATATTTTTGGACATTAGTTCAGTAATTAAAGTATGTATTTGAATACTGGACTGGATATCAATTAAATATTTTTAAATCGAAATTTAATTTAGGTTTTAAATATTTGAACCAAATTTGAGAGTGGAATAAAAAACCCATCTTAGTAAATGATCACAGATTGGGAAGAATTTTTATTTATATCAGCAATAAATAGAGCTATGTGTTTATATTTTCTTAAAACACCCTAAATTTTGTTTTTTGGAAAAAATATTTCAGGGAAAAAAATCATAAGAGAAAAATAAAAGAAAGAAAAATAAAAATATATTGACTTACCAACAGGAAATACCCTGTGAACATTCGTTTATGTGAAAACAAAAAACTTATTTCTACTAATATTTAAAAGTGAGAATAAATTTCAAGTAGAATTATTATTTAATGAAATTAAGAATTATGTATGTCATTTTGAATTATATGACAAATCTAATAATCAGGTCGATATATTTTCAAGAAAAGTAAAATCTAAATAAATAAGCAAAAAGCAAATCCTAAAAAAAGAGAGACCAGATGATGAACATCAGGCCAATGTTTTATTTGATGATTAATTTTTTTATTATTTTTTTTTTCTTTTTTAATGACATATGAAGAAAATAATGCATAATTTTAAATCTGAATTTTGAAAGACAGAAATGAAATATAATAAACAAATATATATAAAATATGTAATATGAATGACTTACATATAAAACAGCTGTGTGATGAATATTAAGTATAAAAATACTCACCATCTGTTCAATTGAGCAATAATTCTCCTTGTTAACATAAAAATGTGGATATTCTGGAATAGTATAATCGTACATCCATTCAATAAAATGATTGGCTAAATCAAATCCTCTAAAATTATACGAACAATATTCGAAATCAATCAATACAAGTCCAGCTGATGATGATTGCGTTGTTTGTTGATCTATTCGCCGTAGAATGTTACCCTGTTGTAAATCATTATGGCAGAAAACTACTGGTGAATAAATTTTGCTCAAATGATTTCTGTAAAGATAAACAAAATCTGATTTGAAACATTCAATACCACTTTCTCTTACTGTAATAAATACAATAAATTATATTTGACAAATATTCTTTTAAATGGAATTTGTATTCATCACTTAGTTGCCCATAACAACACACATGTTATACGATGGTGGGGTTAAAGTTACTTCGCAGCAAATAGCAGCTATTGAATAATATTACACTAAATCTATCAACACACATGTTATACGATGGTGGGGTTAAAGTTACTTCGTAGCAAATAGCAGCTACTGAATAATATTACACTAAATCTATCAGTGATCTAACACTTGAAATCTAACATCATAGATACCATACAACCCTTCTGAAATCAAATTTTTCCGTAACAAAAGTTTCAAATAAAATGATAAGCATTTCTATGTGCAGATATTTAATATACCAAATATAAAGATAGTCGTTGCAGCCATTTTCACGTCAATTGTGACAAACCGAAAATTTATTCAACAGAGACGCATTACCGACACGATTTTTTTTTTTTTAGCTGAAATGTTCGATGAAGTATCTAAAGGAAATATCAATTTTGAGCTTGCTGCGATTTTTCGTTTTGAGATATTTCGTTCACACATCACACTGATACACTCGCACATACAAATACACATATATGCTTATAGGGCCAATCGCTAAAAAATATTTTTTCGTACTCAGGGGAAACAATTTCCGGTATAAAGTCAATTTCGAAATTTTACCGATCACAATACTTGTATTAACAGCATTAAGAGAAAGTAATTAACTGCAACGGGCAAGAAATATGAAGAAAGTTCTTTCCGCCTGACAATCGTTCGAACGAAATCTTTATTATCAGCAATAGAAGTTCGCCTTTTACAGGCGAAAAACTATAACATACTACCAAGACAATAAAAGTATTTAGGGAAAAATCTACAATCTACAACTAATTAGTGGCCTTCGACGTGTGTTGCAAGCTTTGGTGAGGCTGGCAGAGTTCAAACAAAGTAGGTTCTTCTTTGTGATTATTAATGAAGAGGCTAAGAATGATGGTGGACCGCCAGAAAACGAACGTCAGATTTGTATGGCGATGGAGGATACCATCGTGAGATAACACACTTCTTCCCATAATAAAAATCTGGTGTGATACACTCACACTACTTTCTCTTACGCGAGTTTTCAAAATTGATATTGACAAATTTTATAGTTAGTATATCAAATTTAATGAAATTCGTCGGTGTTTTTACGGAGAAAATCGCAAAAATTGGAAAACTTTTTAGTAAAAATGTAGCTATTTAAACTAAACTAAACTTAGCTTAGTAAACATTGTACCTTCTTTGATGTGTAGTTCACATTTCAGTTAAAAAAAAATAAAGTCGACAGCAGAAAACTGAAAAACAGTTCTCAGAAAAAAGCACTTCCGGGCATCCGATTTTTTCAAACTCGGAATTTCGACAACATATTTATTTGTAAAATATTATTTAGATGATGGAATTGTGTAATAAACTGAAATAGCACATTTGTAAGTGTGAGACAAATACTCAATTAATAGAAAATTTCACATATCGATTTTTTCCTTTGCTAAAAATTTATAGTGCGTAGCATATTTACATTGTTAATGTCTAAAAGCTAAAAATATTTACACTATTATTGAAAAATGAACGCAGAATTTGTAAAGGACGATGCTTGATCTTGTTTGAACATGCACATACTTCTCTGAACAGAATAGCACTAGCACGCGTGCAGAGCACTGCTTCAGCTTGTTTGAACATGTATAGAATTGCTTAAAATATATATATATATATATTCTTAGGGGGCGGCAATTCGTCTTTTTGTCCGGGGCGGCGTAACCGCTGCGGGCGGTGCGGGTTAACCCCTCCTATCCCCCCAAAGTACCCTTAAATGAATTGTCCTATAGAAATGTTCTAAGTAAAAGCTGTAGCTTGTATGTGTAGTTGATATACCAAGTTTGAAGAAAATCGTTGGAGCCACTATTGAGAAAATCGGAAAAAAGTGAAAAAACTATTCAGTAAAGTGGCACTTCAGATTGAGGAATTTAGACAGATAACCTCAGATACTGTCTGGTGATGCCTAAACGGAATATCAAGTTTGAACTTACTACGATTTTTCGTTTTTGAGCTTTGCTGTTCACATACATACATCCCCCCCCAGCCATTTTCTAAAAACCACTTTTTTGGACTCAGGGGATCTCAAAACGGATATCGCAAGTTTGATTACAAGTACGATTACAATACTTCCTCTTACTAGGATAAGAGAAACTAAAAAAGTCATCTGGCAAGTCTTGACTCTTGAGTTTCTGTTGCGCAATAAACTTATCACTTGCCGAGGAGAGTAGGAATATATTTTAACGTGGTAAAAACCACAAAGTTTTGCATTTGGCAAGACACAAAAATGCGTCTTTAACCATTAAAGTTTAACCATACGACACGCCCACTATTATACTGATGTTGGCAAACGTTTCCACAATTTTCTCTCACTGCGTTCTAACTGTTCTTGATGGACAAGTGTTTTTAAAGTGGAATTTTTTATTAAATATTTCAGTTCCAGAACCTGTAGGTAATACATTCAGTTCAAATAGAATTATAGATGAAAACTTAATATGTCAGTCCTCGGAATTTCACACACAAAAAAAGGCTAGGTTTTTATATGTATTGTAAAGAAAAATCGTAAGTGTAAAGAAAATTTAAAGAAAATCGTTAGGGCATTTCAAGAACAAAAATTCTACGCAAGTCGCTTTGAAGTCGTTAACTCCGGTTACGGATTTTGATCGAAGCTTCATTTCTGATCCGAGGGTCTTATCTAAATGGAATATCAAGTTTGAATATATTTTACTCTCTCAGATACAACGGACATATACAAACTGTACAAGAGAGAATCCATTTCTTTCAATACTGAGGGAATCTTAAAACATATATTTTTGGTGACAGTTCCAATTCCAAACCATGTCAGGAAAGCAATATTCCCTCTTATATAAATAAATACAAATAATAACTATCTACCTGAGCCATATTGCTTCAGCCTTCAAATTTCTGGAAAATATTTCTCTTTGTACATCAGTGACTGGTGGGTGTTCATCAATGTTTATAAGCCATCTGTAGAGAAAAAAAAAATTAAGTGATTTTTTATGTTATTAATAAATATGCAAATATATACTATAAAGAAATATATGAAATTGAACGCAAAAACATCTTTTACCATTGGAAAACCATTAATTTATCTTGTTAAAACACAACCTACTTGTTCATAGTGTCCCACAGCCAACGCGGTTCCTTATTTATTGGGATGTTCATGGTATGTACGGCAGCCATTTTCTCGGCCACAATTAAGTTTAACATAGGATCAGACATTTCTTTTTGTGTGAGTGGTCTTGCCTATAAAATAAAAATTAATTTTCCAACATGAGAAAACTCTTTTACTATTGCTAACCTAAAACGCAATAAGCAGATTAAGAAGTTGAAAACCAAAATTACCGGTATAAACTCTTCAATTCTCCCACCAGGAAATACCCCATATAATTTTGGACCAAGTTTTCTTTCTGATAGCAATGTAAAAATAACTGATTCAGTGATCAGATTTTCCAAAGCACCTTCGCCGTGAGTCTGTCCATACAACCTTATCAATACTTGTTGAGGTTTTGCTTGCTCTTTTTCCAATTTCACTTGGAACAACCAATTGCTCAAACCGCCGCTGAAAATCATAATTTTATTTTAGTAATTTAGTTTTATGTGACTACTTTCTCTTACTAATGAAATTAAATTTTCACCAGAATTAGATGGTTAGAGGTGCCCTGGGTACGAAAAGCAAATGCTCTATATTTGTGTGTATTTTGTGTACGTGTTTTACGTGTATGTGATTCAATATCTCAAACAGGAAAAATCTAATCTAATGTGAAATACTCACACGACTTTCTCCTACTCCTATTGTACAATTTTGTAGGGGAATATTGCACTGCGACCTGAAACATTTGTTGTGCCCCCGGAGTCTTCTCCTCTGCACTGCCTGACTCCAAGCAGTGTTCTCTAGCTAAAGACAACATTGCCCATGAGTTGTAGAGGCTCCTAGGAAGAGAAAATCTAAGGACGCATGCTGGATTCGAACCCGGGTCCTCCACGTTGATAGTCAAGCGCGCTAACACTGAGCTAACCCCTTCCTTCTCCCTTGGCTTGTGCCAATTAACTAGAGACGGAGATCCTAGATTGTGTACTGTGTTTGTCCTTGTTTGTAAAGGGTAGAGTGTATGTAGTTTAAGTGAACTGTGTACTGTTCTGACGAAGTGCATAGCGTACTGAGCTGTGGTGACCCTTGGCTAAACCCAAGTAACTGCATGCAACAGAAATCCCTTGCGGGCCTCCTACTGAGAAATGGGAATTTTGCTGATTTGTCCTAACATAAATACTTATTATGAACAAACAAGTAACTACCTAACCTAACCCAAGCATGTAGGGAAGTGAGGAGGAGCCAGGAATATAAAACCAACCGCACATATTTGTTAAACAAGGTTAAAATTCAAAGAAAAAAATAAAAACGGAGATAACAAAATCAAATAAATAAACTCTAATATAGGTTAGGTGGATTCTGGGCTAAATATCGATTTCATTATTACTATAATTTATTATTTTTTTTACTAAAACCAATTATCAATGTAAATAGATAATGAAACTATTTATCATTTCTTTTGGGATAACATAAATATTTATGTTATATAAAATTTCCAGGATCAATTTTTGTTTACAAAAAAAAATGTAAACATTTAGGGGAAATTAGAGATCTCAATCCCAGATAATTTTTATTAACCTTGTTATAAACAATGTAATAATATTGTAGTTATAATTGATAAAAGAAAATTAATTACAGATAAGCTTATTGATAAATTTATAGAATTAATTCCCTGAAGTGTGGAAAAGTTTTCTAATTATCCATACGATATAACAAAAAAGTAATTTATTCTATATAGAAAAAAATATATATGACCTTCACGAGGAAATTCCAAATTCCTGAGTAGGATAATATCCACTTAAAATTACTTTTGTATTTATCTTTTATTAAAAAATGTTGAAATGTTTATTTATTACTGCGATAAATATTCCATTAGTTATAATATCACGAAAAAAAATTACTTTTATGGACAATTTTTTTTTTAGGAATAAATTTTTATTTCAAAATAAAATTACTTAAAAAAAATACTTATTAAATTAACTTCTAATATGAAGCATTTAATTTTGCATAATTAATTATGTAGCCCTTATCAAAAGAACTGTTTTTGCTCCGATTCACCGCTCAAGACCGCATCTTTTAGTGAAATAAATTATAAATTCATTTTTTTTAAAAGGTACAATCTGTTTTTATCTAAAACGGAGTTTCAGATATGATAATTCTATTTAAAAAAAATCACTTAGAAAATATTTTTGAGAAAAAACAAGAAAACAATCAAAAAATCCAAAGCAGAAACCTAATAGAATTTCCAAACTGATTTTGTGTGATACTTTGTTTCATACTCCATTGTAATGTCCAAATAGGAATAATACATATGAACTTATACATATAATACCATGTTATTCCGTTTTTTGAGTGCTCCAAATATATGTTTATCAAGTGAAAATCTGGTACAAACTAAACAGTTTACAGCAATGAGATAAATTGTATACTAAATTTGAAATGAGAGTCGTATACTTATCAGTGAAATAAATAAATGATATACAACGTAACAGACAGAAGGATGTAGATTACTTATAGACAGGACGTCATAAACCATTTTTTCTACAAGTGTTGAAAAAGAATGAAAATTATTGATATGATTCGACTAATTTAAACAAAAACTGGAAAAAATTGAACTTCGTACCTATTAAAAAATGTTCATAATAATTAAAGTTTTCATGATTTACAAAACAAATTAACACAAGTTTTAAATCTTCTTGAAGACACAAAAAAAAAGAAGGCATTTTCTTATTCTAAAGTAAAAACATTATAATTATTGGTAATTATAACAAAATCAATTAAACACAAATATTAACATTAACAGAACATTAGCCTTGTGAAATCTGATACGTTACTGAAATTCTTTATATAGTATAGGAACCAAGGCTATTGTCGTTGGCTAAAAACTGTGTAAGGCTCAATTTCATATTTTAAACTCCAAATTAAAAAAAAAAATTGTAATAAATTTATTATAATAAAAAAAGTCTAATACCTCAGACTTTTGACTGTAATATCTTCCGGTGTAATTTTTTTCCATGGTCCATTAAGATAGCCCTTGCAAATCCTAACTGCAGCGTGAACAACTTCATTGTTGTCTCCATTTAACATCTGCACATAAAATACAATTCAGTTAAAAGAATTTATAAAAAAAATCAAACTAAAAGTACTTAAAACTGGAATGTTGTCTTTAACAAGAAAAATAATTCATAAGTAAAGAATATTTGGAGATTAAATGTGAAAAAAATATGCAATTTAAATTTTTGTAGGTTTTCACTGGCAGAGATACTGAATATAGCAAACGCTTGAAGATGCACATCATAATATGAAGTACATACATACCTTTTCCTTAATACCCATATTTAATTAAATTAAGAAGGATAAAAATATGCCAACACTAAAACAACTAGAAACCTATTGAAGTATTTGTTTCACAATAGGGACGGAAAGATTGGACTGTGCGAATTTTATAAGAGATTCCTAGCGAAAAGTGAAAACGTAATTGCCAAACAGTAGTAGAAGATGATGCTGATGCAATCGAATTCTGACGTCATTAATTTCACCAGGATGCCAACGTCACCAAAAATTTATATTAAAGCATTAACAGTTAAATGTAAATAAAATATATTTTCAAAAATTTATTAAACAGTTATCTTTAATATTTATTCTAAGATATATTATAACAGTAAACATATAATTATTCTGTATAATTTCTTTATCTACCTTTTCATCATTGTGCATGGAGGTTGTAGAAGTTAAGGTTGTACTAATATTTTATGGGATTTGTTTTTTCATAATTAAACATGGCGAAAATATTTACACCAACTAATCAAATAAGATTAACAAATGTTGCGGTTGTTCGTATGAAAAAAGGAGGGAAAAGGTTTGAAATTGCTTGTTATAAGAATAAAGTTGTATCATGGAGAAACAACGTGTAAGTTTTTCTCTTTCTGTTTTATTTTGGTATTTTGTTTCTTTCACCTAAACTTATCTTTAAAATTTTGTCCACGACGTAGTCATCTATAGTGAATTTGGGACATAAGGAGAGACATTATTCACTCTTTAATGTAATCTTTAACATATTTGAACCCCTTCTAAAATACAATACAATAATCTTATAATTTTATAGAATATGCTATGTAAATAATGTTTACAAGGGTTATACTTCACCAGCGAAAAGGATATCGATGAGGTGCTCCAAACCCACACTGTTTTCACCAACGTTTCCAAAGGTCAAGTGGCAAAAAAAGAAGATTTAATGAAAGCTTTTGGAAAGGATGACCACACAGAAATATGTAAAGAAATTTTAAAAAAAGGAGAGCTTCAAGTTTCGGATAAAGAAAGGCAAAGTCAGTTGGATTCATTGTTTAAAGATATAGCCACAAATGTTGCAGGTAATAATTATCTGTTAAATTTTATTAAAGGAATAATGAAAGTTTTTCAAAATTTATTTTAATATTTGATGTTATTTTTCTACCTTAAGCAATGATATGGTGTAATCACTTGAATGTTCATTAACCAAAGGAAAATTTAGTTTAGATAGTTATAGTATAGGCAGTTTAGTTTAGATAATTTCTGTGCTTTCCTTTAGAGAAAAAAAAATACATCCACTGTGCTCAATAAATTTACAGAAAAATGTGTGAATCCTGAAACAAAACGGCCGTATCCAGTATCAATGATTGAAAAAGCTATGAGGGATATACATTTTTCAATAAAACCCAATCGTAACGTAAAGCAACAGGTAATTGTCAAATAATTAAGTTCAGTATGTTTTAATAATGGTAACATCATTATTTAGTATTACTTTTCTTACAGACTTTAGACGTGATACCGCAATTAAAAGCAGTAATGCCTTTGGATCGCGCTCAAATGAGACTGCGTGTTGCACTTTCCGGTAAAGAAGCGAGGAAATTAAGAGAGAAAGTTGCAGCACTCACAACTTCAATAGAATCAGAGACATGGGATTCAGGAGGAGAATTACAGATGGTAAAAATTTTCTTTTCTTGTTTAAGTCATATTACGGTCATATTGCTAATTTTCTTTTTGTTTGTTTTAGATATGCCTTATAGATCCTGGTAAGTATAGGCAAGTAGATGAATTAATTCATTCAGTTAAAGGATCAAATGGTATTTTAGAATTATTAAATCTTAAAGAGGTTATAGAAGGAGAAGAGTTACTCGAATGAACGTTTTGTATTTATTGATTTGTTCATGTAATAAATAATTGTTATTTAATATTGCCTTTTCTTTAAATTTTTCTTATATTCTAAAAATAAGTAGGCAGAAATATATAATGTACCATGTTCATGATGTTAAGGTTAATCGAAAATCCTTTTAAATGGAATTCCACTGAAAATTCACTATTCCGAATAGAACTATTTTTTAAAGAATAGAAAAAAGTTTATTTTATATATTGCGCCTGAGAAAAAGTTTTTTAAGGTATTAAAAGTTCATACCAATCTAGTTTGCTTGGTACAATAATTATTCTGAACCGACATTTTCTTAAGTTGTTTACCTTTTAAAAAAAAAAAATGGGAAAATTCTTGAGTCAATAAATGAGGAATGAATGCGATAAGAAATCGGGATAAGGAGCTGCTTGATAATAAGGGTTGCGTAGTTTTTCTTTTCGCGCCGACAGCAATATTCAGATTTTGTAACATTTTCTTTAAGAATCAAACTTGCAGATTTAATAATTTGAATCTACTTAGATTCAGATTATAATATTCGTTATATTTTATCAGTTCTACAAGTGTGCAAACTTGTTACACAGTTTATTGGAAGAAAATGCTGATATAATTACTAATATAATACGTAAGAGTTTTTTTTTTTTGACATCTACTTTCCCAACTTTTTATTAACAAAAGTGCACTCGGAACATTTGTAGATTATAGCCTAGGGAAGGTTATAAATCGTTATAAATCTGTTTATAACCTATGTGATGCTTACATTTGTTTTCACCTTGAAAAATTAAGTCAATATGAAAAGAAGAGTGGTTATTACTGGTCTAGGAGCTATAACTCCTTTAGGGATAGATGTCCGAACTTCCTGGAGCAATCTGATCGAAGGAACTTGCGGTATACAAAAGCTTAAGAGTCAAGGTTACGAAAAAATTCCATGCAAAATAGCAGCTTTAGTGAAAACTGGTGATCAACCAGAAGAACTAAATGTCTTAAATTTTATTAGTAAAAGCGAACTACGGACTATGTCGCAAGCGTCAATTTATGGATTGATAGCCAGTACGGAAGCTTTAAAAGATGCCCAGTGGACACCTTCTACCACCGTAGACAAACAAAGAACAGGCGTTTGCGTAGGTATGGGAATGGCAGATTTGGCTACTATCTGTGAAACATGGGATGCTTTAAAACAAGGTTATAGCAAAATTAGCCCCTATTTTGTACCAAAGATCCTTCCTAACATGGTAGCAGGACATATCAGTATGAAATTTGGCTTTACAGGGCCTAATCATACAGTTTCAACCGCATGTGCTACCGGATGTCATGCAATTGGTGATGCCTACAAATTTATACAAAACAATTTTGCGGATGTAATAGTATGTGGTGGTGCCGAAGCTTGTGTAAATCCATTATCAATAGCAGGGTTTTGTAGATTACGTGCTTTGAGCACATCGTATAACGAGGATCCGCAGAAATCGTCACGACCATTTGATAAGAAGAGGGAAGGTTTTGTAATGGGTGAAGGTTCTGCCATTCTTATACTAGAAGAATTACATCACGCTTTAAATAGAAAAGCAAATATTTATGCAGAAATTTTAGGCTATGGTTTATCCGGTGATGCTGCACATATCACCGCGCCACATGAAGAAGGTGAAGGTGCTTTTCTTGCCATGTCCATGGCGCTTAACGATGCACAACTAGAACCAATTGATATTACATATATAAATGCACATGCAACTTCTACACCTTTGGGCGATGCGGTTGAATTGAAAGCCATATCAAAACTGTTTAATGATAACATTGATAAGCTGGCTGTTTCATCTACTAAAGGTGCACATGGACATCTATTAGGTGCTGCTGGAAACCTAGAAACCCTTTTCACTGTAAAAGCTGTACATACTGGAATTTTACCACCAACATTAAATCTGGATGACAAATGTGATGAAAGTAAATATATTAACTGTGTACCGCATAAAAAACAAGAATGGACTTCAAAATATAAAGTAGCATTAAAAAATTCGTTCGGATTTGGTGGTACTAATGCCTGCATATGTATTGGCCAATATACGGGGAAATAAGTTTTTGTTAATAGCGTTTTTAAATAATCAATATGTTTGCGGCCTGCAATGAAACATTTATGTTATTTCTAAGATAAATGAAAATTAGTGGTATAAATTGCTTATTTTAATGTTGTTTCCTAACCCAATCCTTTTTCACTGATAATTCAAATAAGGTGATTAAATGAAACGCAATACCTTTAGATATTCTAACATGAGGAACATCTGTAACATGCTCCGTTAACCAATTGAGTTAGTTTTCAATCATAATTTATGACAAACTACACTCCGACTTGAAAATCATTTTTAACTAAAAACAAATGTCATAATAAATACTTACATACCTAAAATTTCTCTGGTAGGGACCTAATGATCCCAAAATTTTCATGGAGAACAGTCCATATGTTATCATTTAAAGCATAAGATTAAAGCAGATTTTTATTTTCTCAGGAAATTATTTTGGCAATAGAAGTATATCATCAAGAATCTTGACAGCCTAGTGCGAATATCCTAGTCCCAAACTTCACAAATAATCTATTTGACAAATTTTCTTCGAACCTGAAATTTGTAGAAAAGATTTGATTGCCCTTAACGTTATTCAGGTCAAAAAACCTATTAAATTACTACCTTTTGGAGGGAAGATAAACATCATAGCACTGCCTTAGAAGCCATTCTTAAAATTAATTATGTTTCAAAACAAAATGAGATAAGTTTATATACATATATTACAGATTATTCAAGTTTCTATAGAAAATCGTGATAATAAGAAAAAAGAAACAATACATTTTCATTACTGCGGTAAATTTCCGGTTCCCTATTTTTGACCAAAACTTTTGGTAAATATCTTTAATTCGCACACAAACTTGCCAAGTTCGAAATTTTCTGGATTTTATTTTTTTGCATATTGCAATTTACTGCAGAAGGCTGAATTAGTTTGGTGGAAAGAAAAACTACTCTCAAAAAAATTAATTATGAAAATTATTTATAAATGAAACAACGAGAGAAACTGAAAATTCTTGTAAAAAATAAATACTCCTAAGGTTCGTATAACAAAAAATTACCATTAGGAAATAGAAAGAAAGAAAAATGTAATACTATTGAAGAAATGTCTTGTGCAGCAGCAAACATTTTTTTACCAATAGAAGATAAAAATTCTGTTTTACAAAATAATCTTTAAAAAATATAAGAAAGGCACTTAAAATTAAAAAAAAGAAAAAATAATATAAACACTCTTATCTTTTACATATTGAATAATAACAAATCTTTTATATATATATGTATACATGTAACAATCATAATAATATTGTAATAATACTTATTTCCAATTCAAAATAGTTTTTTCCTTAGTCTCCAACAACTAAATAATTGTAAATGTTAAACTTTTATTTAACTGTTTTTGGAAAAGGTTATAAATGATTATAATAATTACAGCTGGACTGTACATTTTTATTTATTTTTATTTTTAAGGAATGTTTTCCTGTACCCATTTTGTGCTACAGAATTTTGGATTTTTGTCTGGTATTTTGGAATTCTGGTGTATTTTCGTTATACGATATTGAAATTTAAAATCACCTGGTTATGAATTTCCTAATTCTGAGCTATCTAACAATGCAAAAGGAGTGATTGCCAAAGTAGTAAATAAGAATTCAATACAAGAATTTCTTGAAAGTCCCTGGAAATATAGCACAACGATCGTTCAGGCACAGCTAGGTGCATACAGCCTTCTAACAAACAAACAAACAAAAATCATGTATACCAGCCTTTCAGAAATTCTTTCAGTTTAGTTAGAAAAGATCGCCGCACTGCCACGCATCAAACTACAGTTGCCAAAGGAAGGGAAAACTGACATGGATGAGACAGAACCATCGAAGGTAAACAGCTTAGTACAGAACAAGCAGGGGGCTGGGAACAAGCTTCAAAAGCTGATTCATTTAGTGAATGTTCCATCCTCCGGAAGGAGCATAGAATGGACAAAATATCTGCGTTTTCATCCAAGTTATATGCTCTTTCCATCTGCTACTATTAGTGTTATATTCTTATCGGACCAAATCAAGAACGGTACTTGAATAAACGTCGATACCTTGATGGTAGATAAGAAAGTGAAAGGAAATGGCCCTCATCAGGCCAATGGGTCAATCTCACAGCACAATAGTAAAAACGCTCAGTAACGGGTATGTGCAAGCTAAGCAGTTAAAAAGTAATTATGTTTGTAAGTTCAAAAACCAAATGTTTTGGCCGCAAGGTCAAAAAACATCTGGAAGAATAGAAACATCGCCTACACAAGCTTTGTGAGATATAATTGACATATCATAGTCGCAATGGCATAGACCGACCTGAACAACAGGACAATTTAATTTTACCTGAAATGGCTAACAAGTTTATAAAGATAATGTAATATTACTTGAATAGGTGATTGGCTCCGCAGTCTGGGCAAGAACAGTTTGCGACCATCCTAGATTTACTTCTTTGTCTTGTTGCTAACTTGTTTTATACGCCACCCATCTTCACAGTTCTTTTTGGATTTGGCCTATGATCGAGTTTCACTGTTGGATCTGAAAGATAATGGGTGAACATTCTAAACCGGTTAGCAACAAAAAGAAGAAGCAAGGCTGTGATGGACGCAATCTTAAGTACGTTGTTTTCGTCTATATTCACTATTTTACACCAGAATTTTTACAAAATCCCCGAGACGCCTTAAAAAAAAAGTAATATACAAATAAACATAATTATAGTTAGTATTTAAAAAAATAATAATTCTATTTCTAATATCAATATAACGCTATTCAATAAACCTTGTCCAAGTTTCTTTATGTTTCTTGTCTCTAAATTTTGTTTCTCTTAAAACATAATCTTTACTGAAGGAACGTTAAGGGAATATAAATACTAAATAATAATAATAATAATAATAATAATAATAATAATAATAATAATAATAATAATAATAATAATAATAACAATAATAATAATGTACAAAGTACTGTTTCTGATTGATTGTTTTTAAAAAAAATTTGCCATTAAAGATTTATGATTTAATTACTTTTCCTGAAATTGATAATACTTTCTGCAATTTATCGTTTTATGGAATTTTATGATCAATTCCGCAATAACTAGACCTGCCAAAAGAAAAGCAATAACTTTTGGCATTATAGAGAGTGACAAAATCTGGGGTTACAGTTGTAGTAAACAAAAAAATTAAAACATAAACAAATCAAAAAGACTAGCCCTTTAAAACTCTTTGGCCATGTTATTATGTTCGTATTAAATATCTAGTTTAAGAATTTGATTTGTACGGATAATTAATCACCCTCAATCAGGAAAAGTATTTTTTTTTATCATTATTTATTTACACCTTAATAAAAATAATAATTGAATATAAGGTGCTAATTTTAACAATTTCAAGGAATCTGGTTTCTAGTTTTTCTTTATTAATTAAACAAAACAAAAATACCGGGCCTGGAGTTATTTATTTGGATGATGTAAATGAATCCGGTTTATGGCTGACACATAACTGCTGAAATCTCATTCTCAATGTTTGTCGTAATTCTTCTCTCTTCTGTGCTATGTTCAAACGTGATTGGAATTCTTTCACATCTTCCAATGGTATATAACCTTCTTCATCGGAAGATGTTGAATCCTGTGAAAAATGATTTATAAAATTACAGTATTTCCAGATTATGTTCCATTTGAAGTTAAAAAAAGGAAAAAGATTAAAATGAGATGTTTATACGGCAATGGCCAGAGAAGTTTTTAAAGAAAAAGAATTCTTTGTTGCTCTATGTTTAGGGTACCATTGGCGCCCTTCTTCAGGAGCTCTGTAAAATTTATTGGAGAAAATACATTATTGGTATAGTAGTTATGAAAAAGTGCATAGATTTATGACAAAAAAAGAAAATTTTAAATTAATGAAATATAAACAGAAGAAACTGTAAAACAGAAGTGACAGTAAATTAAATAAAAGGATATTAACAATAAGAGAAGACAGATAAAGATAGCTTTAGGGTAGGTGAGAGGTGAATGTTGAGACTGAAATGAAGATAGAGTAATTTTTTAAAAATTTAAAAAACTGTTAAATGGTGGGAGGGACAACGGTTATACTCTTAAAAGTTAAAAGGTTATAAGGGATAAGGGTGAATACTCTGTCTTCATTTCAGTCTCAACGTTCACTCCTCTCCTACCCTAAAGATATCTTCATAGGTCTTATTTTCTCTTATTATTAATATCCTTTTATTTAATTTACTGTCACTTCTGTTTTACAATTTCTTCTGTTTATATTTCTTTTTCATAACTACTATTATACTGTACAATAATGTATTTTCTCCAATAAATTTTACAGAGCTCCCGAAGAAGGGCACCAATGATACTAGAAACGTAGAGCAAAAAAAAATTCTTTTTCTTTAAAAACTTCTCTGGAAATTGCCGAATAAACACCTCATTGTAATATAAAAGAATTTGTTGACCGTTGATGAATTATGTTAAGTTATGAAGAAATTTGGTGAGGATCGGTCAAGAAAAAACATTCAATTATGCCAATGTTTCGACAGAGTTTCCAGTTTTTATCAAGGCTTTAATCTGAAAAACAATACAATGAGGAACCACAATGCATTAATAATACAGTCAAATTCAGAATAATAACAAAAACAAGTTGCAACAAAAGTAACCTGTTGCCAAGATCTATTCATAATCACTTGCATGCCAATATCTTTTTTAGATAGAATGTAGTCGTCTGTAAACTGTAAGGTGAGTGACTTTGTATGTAGATATATCTACTTTTATATGGAGCCTGGTGGACACACAAAAGTAGTTGCACATGGCCTATTTTGTAATTAGCAAACTTGTATTATTATAAGTACTGGGATAATCAGTATGTTATTCATGTCGTTAGTACAGATACCACAAGGATATGCCAAAGAACAATGAAGAAGCGATTACTAGGGCATAATAGCAGGTTTTTCAGCTTCGGGGAACCATTACATCCTGGCGTATATGAGTTTTATGGCAGAATGAGATAACTCATCTGAATGTTTAACCAATCAGAACTCAGACCCAAGAATCCGAGCACACATCTAGAAACAAAGTTCTAGAATCTCGCACCCCTTTTCACGCATTACGTACCCAATACATCCCATTATTTTTTTCAACTGTGCGATGGATAGGACGGGATTGGCTCACTAGTAGCGTGCTAGACTATTACGCGGGACCAAGCCCACAGTGCTGAGCTGAGATTTTCTCATCCCTGTACAATTCACTACCCAGTATTCGGCAGAATTGTCTGTAACAAGAGAACACTGTTCTGAGCCCAGGCCGTGCATTGGCAAAATAAGATCATTCAAGTCCCAGTGCACTGCACTAAAAATTAAAAGAAGCTGTTCGACGTGCACCGACTTTAGCATCATTCAATAATCTCCCACGCATATCGGCTCTTTAAGTCTTTAAAATAAAGTAACAATACCGAGTTTTAAACAACGTCTTTTTCTTAAAATATAAATATATATAGAAACAAGGTGTAAATAATAATTAACTCATATTCAATAATAATCTTAGATAGAAATTCCCACGTTTTTATTAGCAACTAACAGAAAAAACGCATTGAAAGTGGCCTTACAAAAATATTTACGTAAAAACTGGAAATTAAAAAAATCAACATAAAATATCCGATTTTTTTTTATCAGCATATTGTTTTCAATGCATAATGTTCAATATTTCAATTTAATGCATAACTAGCCTAGAAATTTTACATACTTCTAACATTTGTTCCAGTGACAATGTGAACCTGCTCTTCTGTTGCGCTTGCTGATCTAATGGTTGTAAATTAGATATACTTTTACAAACACCTATAAAAAGAAGAATAAATGAGTATTTCTTGGAACAAAACAATATTAAAAAAAAATTAATTTAGAAATGGACTTTACCTTCATTGCAAAATTCATCACAACACGCTACTTCCGAACCTTCTGGTGTACTTGAAGACGTACTTGCGTTGTTATTACCACTGGAATAACCGCAGTCATGTTCATGGGAATATTCGCATATACAATCTCCAGATTTCTTTTGCATATTTTCCTTAAAAAACAAAAAAATATTTACAACTTATATGTATTATTGGTTAGAAACATAATTAGCATTTATCATTCATCAATACCATGCTCTCTACATACTATGGTTCTTGTTTTCTTCAGATATAGACGCCAAATTAAAAAAATTGTCGGTCTTTATGCTTAAATGCTAAACAATGAGTTACTATCCTTGGCAGCTCAGATCTCAGTCATCAAGTTCACTTATTTACTAAAATTTTACTATTCACAAATACAATAATAATTCGCGATCTCCTTATTCAATCATGAATGAAAATTTAAACAAAAAGTCATGAAAATAATAAACTAATAATATCTATCGAATCAGGAAATTAGTGTAAAAACTGAATTCTGTGTAAACTTTATTTTATTAACCTTCTCGCAAACATGTAAATGGGCGCGTATAATAGGTTATATTTATTATTGAGAATAATGTTATTAATATAGAATTAGTCATGAGAGAAACTTTCAGTTCTTTATAATCTATAGCTTGTTATTTGGGAAATTTATATTTGGGTATTTGTTCAGATAGAAAACCAAGAACAATTTACTATGTTTTCACTATAACAGTGCTCATTTTTTGCCATCTCTTTTTATTTAAAATACAGACAAGAAACTATTATATTTTTAAATTCAATCTAACCAGCCATAAATAAAGAAAGAATACAATGGTTCACGGTTACTAAATTATAAAGAAATATTCTTTAGCAAAGTTGCATACAAAGATGTATAGTTAGAGATGCATAGGTCATTAATATAAACAGGTGATGTCATTTTTAATAATTAATAATTATATCGGGTTCAAAAAAGGAGAACAATGTTAGTATATCAATTCAATCCTGATTAGAGAATTTTGTACGTATTTCAAAGTTTTCAGATTGGAAAAAACAAATTATATAAAAATGTTACTTATTCTATGTTACTAAATTTATCAAGTTATAAGCAAAATTTTTCAATACATTTGTAATTGTCGCAATTCTGATGTATCAAAGAGACAAATTTTTACTAGTCAGTGCTCTTAATCTTCGGGTGGAATCGAAGATAATACTGAATCGGACTAACATTTCAGTTTATCCATAAGCAGCCATTAAAATTAATTTTGCCCCCTAAAGGTATCACATAAAAGGATAGGCGTATATTTATAAAAGTCCAACATAGCAAGTAAAATTAAAATCGTTGGGGCTGCTTTGGTGAAAATTACAAGAGCCAAAAAAAAATCGATTCTGAAGATCATGTTCCGTCATTAGATTTAAATTAGTAGGTGATTCGTAACGAAATATTATATTTCACTTTCTTCGATTTTTTTTTTTAGTTTGATCATGCTTTTTCACTTTAAAACATACACATACAGAAGAGAGAATATATGCTAACAACTTTTTCTTATATCTCAATATGCATTTTTAATAAAAATTCAATTTCCAAAATTTAACATGGTCGCAATACTTCCTCCTCCACTTGTATCAAGTTTAATATATTTAAAAAAAAAAAAGTGTCTTCTTTGGCCCTAGCCAACTAATTTTTTAGCTTGTTTTATTAACAACGGCCAAACATAAATATTTGAGACAATTTCTATGGTAGCCTGCTTCATTTTGTGGTCATCGACCGGTTTTGGGCGTTCGTCCATCTTCAGCATGCGTTTTTCTGGCAGTGTGACAACCCAGACTTGCACAGAGCAAATTCAGTTTACACACTCCCATTGAGTGTGTTTACACACAGTGAGTGTGTAAACTGAATTTGCTCTGTGTAAGTCTGTGTTGGCACACTGTCTGAAAAACGCATCCTGAAGATGGACGAACGCCCGAAACCGGTCGATGACCACAAAATGAAGCAGGCTACCACGGAAATTGTCTCTGAAGTTTTCCAGCTCTGCGGAACCAACCACCACAACAAACATAAATATTGTTTATATAAAAATATTTTCATTTGTAATGGCATTAAGTATTGAGGTGATATTACTGACTGATTCGTTAGCAAAGATTGTGATATATGTAGTTAATCGTGTAAAATTTTGGGAATGCATTTTGAAAATTTTCTTTCAGAAGTTCATTTTGAAGTCTCCTACATTTTTTTTTTTGAACCCTAAATGAAGGAGAGTCGGTAATACAAGAAGAGAGAGTTAAGAATTTAATTTAAAGTTAAGTAATTTAAATTTCTGATATTCTTACTGGAAAAAATCTGATGTGAAACATTCACACGACTTTCTCTTATTCCTATTAAACAATTATATATAAAATAACAAAATTTCATTAAACTTCAAATTTTAATCATTTGTACTAACGTAAATTCATTGTTTTACTGTCTTAAATCAATTTTTTTGGGAAATGTTTCAGTGATAGATTTATATCTGAGCAGTTATCGTTCCAAGTTTGAACGAAATCGTTTACTCGTTTTCCAAAAAATTTTAAAAACCTAATTTGTAATTGTAAGTGGCACTTTTGGTTAACCGATTTTCTTCAGATTTGGAATTCTACCAACCCTTCTAATGTATGTTTATATTACATAGGTAGTAAAACTACGATATTGCACTGAATGATTCTAGAGGAAAACACAACACTACTGTTCCCTCAGAACCTCCAAAAAATCTATTTCCTGGGAAAATGTTTCAAATAAAAGTGAAAGGTAGTACTTATGTGTGTAAACAGTATAAGAGTTGAAAGCAAATCGTTATAGCAGTTTACGAGATAATCGCGCAAAAATGGGAGAAAAAAATTAGTAACGTCGCACTTTCGGTTGATGGATTATGCCCGAAACTTCGTGTCAAATGCGGAAGAAGTACTACACGGAAGCCAAATTTGCGCTTCCTGCGATGTTTCTCTTTTGAAATATTCTGTACAAACACGGAGACCATTCGCTAAAAATATTTTTTTGATGCTCAGGGAATCTCAAAACTGTATTTTCTTGTGAAAACTCAACTTAGAAAATTTGATAAGATCGCAATACTTCCTCTTACTAAGAGCAAGGGAAAGTAAAAATTAGGTTGAGGGTAGAAATTAAAACTGTACTCCATATTTGGCGTAGTTCCATCATGAAAGCAAGAAGGGGTAAGAATGTGAAATGAAAAAATATAAGATAGAATGGGAGGTAATAGTAATCCTCTATGGCAATATAAAAGTAACTGATACGGCTCATGTGAGCGAACGAAGTAGATTGGCGGACGCATAAAAGAATTTCGTTGTCCACAAAATGAAGGAAGCTATCATGGACAATTTTTCTGAAATTTTGTAGCACTATGGACCTCAACTATCCAATAAAACTACCTCAAAAAATGGACTGTTCTTATCCTTTTCCTGTTACAAATTATATAACAGAATTTATTTATTTTAACCTTGAATTTGATAACTATTGCACAAAATTATATAATAGTACGAATTATTCTGTACTTTTAGTAGTCAATATAGCTAATGATACAATGAAGAGGCGAGATAGGGAACGGAAAGGCTCGCAGATTGGATTGTACATAAGTTTGTTTGATGTTATTCAGCGAATCCAGGAATCTGAAAACATGTATTTCCTATCAACAATTTGCCAGAATTTGTTACTATCGCAATACTTCCTCTTGCAGTAGAGAAAATTTAAAAAACTTCCTTCATGATATAAATAAATAAAATTAAACTCACCTCTGTAACTCTACATGAACAATAAACATCCGAATTTTCTTCATTAACTAAATTACTTTTCATTTCTTCTTCTGTTAACATTAGATCTACTGAACATTTTCTTACTCTGGTGTTTTTTAATTCACAATTTTCATAATAAATATCAGACTTCTCGGCATCTTCTGCAACACTTGAAACCTATAAACCAATTTAAGGAGTAATATGTTTGAATTTGCAAAATGTAGAAACATTTTATTTGCAAGTTATAAATTCTTGGTATGGAAGCACACACATACAATGAAATAAAAATATCGTCACTATTGTTAAAAACTATGTTCAAAAAATCTTTTTAAACACTATTCGAACTACTGAGAGTTCCGTGGGGCTCTAAAACAACAGGGATTTTTTTTGGAATAGACTTATCTTTTTGTGGTCATCGACCGCTTCTGGGCGTGCACAGACCTTCAGGAAACTTCGAAATCACAAACCAATCAATGAAAGTAAGCATGCAATCTGATGAATAAAGTAGACAAAACTATTGAGCGGGAATTCTAATCAGGAAATTCCCTTATCCGCTCCATGCTCTACCTTGTGTTTCTTTGTGTTAGTGCACTTCATCCGGTATCTCTGTGTGTGAGTGTATTCCTTATATCCAAAATAGTATCCTCAGATTGTTATAGGGGATTATCGCACTACGACTTGAAAGATCTATTGTGCCCTTCGGAGCCTTCTCAGTTCACTGCCGACCTCCGAACAGTGCACTCTAGCTACAGACTTCACTGCTCACCATCGGCAGTGAGCTGTAGAGGCTGCTAAGAAGAGAAAATCTAAAATCAGCATGCTGGATTCGAACCCGGGACCTCCGCGTTGCTGGTCCAGCGCCCTAACCTTACTTCTCCCTTGGCTTAGGCCAATTAATTAGGGGCAGAGACCCTGGTTTGTGTACTGTGTTTGTCCTTGTCTGTAAAGAGTAGAATGTATGTTGTTTAGTGAAGTGTGTAGTTCATGTGTACTGTGTGACGAAATGCATGGAGCTGTGGTAACCCGCGGGGTCGCCACTCCCCAGGTATCAAGTAATTCCATGCAAAAGATACCCCTTGCGGGCTAATAGTATCTTTACTTGACGTATATATTTGTTAACTCAGTCTGTTACCGGCTGTGTTGGTATAAAGAACTCTGTCTGTCCGTTCGTGTATATATTCGTATTTTATAATATTTCTACATCCATCAATTAATTTGTGTCCTCATATGTATTTTGTTTTGGATTACATTAAATTACAAGGCTAATAGCAACTGTATTTACTGTTGTTTTACTTTCAAAACCTGCGTCAGCTCTGCCAACATCCCTAACAAACAAACAAACAAACAAACACACACACACACACACACACTCACTCACTCACTCACTCCGAAAAACAGAGGAATTTGTTATTTAGGTTAGGTTAGGTTTCAAATTAAACAAAGAGAAGGGATTAATATATATGTATTGTTAACTACCAAGTTTATAGAAATTCTCTGAGAGTCACTTCGACATAGAGCAAAAAATGTGAAGAAGAAAAAAAATTCCGACGCATTTCTGGTTATAGATTTTGACTGAAATTTTCAGGTGCATATCCATTCTCGGATCACTGGGGTATCTTAAATTTCAGCTTAGTGCGATTTTCTTTTTTGAAATACTTTACTCAAACACAGCCCTCAGGCGTTGGTCTATTGGCTAGCGCACTCGCCTTTGGGACGAGAATTCAGGGTTCGATTACCATGAGGACAAAATCGATGACCCAGTATCGTGAGAAAAAGTGGGAAGCTACAGTCGATAGTGCACCTAGGTAGCGAAGGAACTAAACGGCGAGGGAATTTGCGGCGAGCTCACTTAACACAGCCTCCCAAACAAATCGCTGGGTGGCAAGCCTTGGCCCGTCATGGTCTGTTGGGCCATAGGTTTTTTTTTTTTCTTTATTCAAACACAATTATACACACTTTTTTTTGTATTCAGAGGACCACAAAATACAAATTAAATATAGACAATTTTGACATGTTCGCAATACATGTATTTAAATAAGAAGTAAGTAAATGTCGCGTCAAGGTTACAGAAAGGTTACTTTATTCAGTTTTATATATTGTATTAATCATAAGATTTTTCAGATTATTCTAATTCGATCTAATGACTTCTTTAATTCTTTATATTAGGATAGTTGTTTAATCTCATAAAAACTTCATTTTCATGAATAAAATCACATCCAATGTTATCAATTTAGTTAGAATATTTACTCGTACATAAAAAAAACAAACCTCGGCTCTGCATTCTTCAGCTTTACGTTCCTTCCTTTTTTTTCTCTTCAGTTTTTTCTGTTCTTTTCTCTGACGTTTAACTAATTCTTCTTTTGTTAACTGTTTATATAATAATTCCAATTCAGTCATACCACGTTTCATATCTACTGCGATCTATAAATTTAATATTAATAATGATGATGATTCCAAGTTACTTATAAAGAATAATCAAAACTCTACAAATATATTGTACATCTTTTAAAAAAAAAAAAAATCACTTTTAAAAGCATTTACCTGAAATTTTCTGTTTAAAGCATCTATAGCTACTGCTACT
Source organism: Triatoma infestans (assembly GCA_011037195.1). Taxonomy (NCBI): domain Eukaryota; kingdom Metazoa; phylum Arthropoda; class Insecta; order Hemiptera; family Reduviidae; genus Triatoma; species Triatoma infestans. The sequence continues at coordinate 174,778 of JAAEAF010000672.1, read as the reverse complement.
AATACTTGACAGATTGTTTCTTCTTCTTTTAGGCGCATATGTATCCGCTGTAATCTTTCATATACACAAAGTCCCAAACAGGTTATAACTTCTCCTTGAGCAATTTCAAGGGTTTTTGCATGTCTTTCTCCACCGCTGTAAGTGTAAAATAACTTTTTTAAATGATGGCGATGGCTCTTGACAATTTTTTAAAAAACCTGGTATGAAACACTCTTCTGTGACTTTTGCTTACTGCAATTCTTACCATTATAATCGAAATATTCTTTTTAAAAACTTGGAATTTTCACTAAATGTCTTAATTCCTTTAATATAACGGAGAGGACACTTCTACAGAATAGAGAGGACTTAAATGAGACTAGATTGTAGACTAGCAGACAGCGTCTTCATCTTCTAGCTCTAACAATCGTGAACTAGTAACCTAGCACTAACACATAGCAACTCCCCTGGAGGCCCATATAAATGGCAGATGAGAGAAAAGTCTGGAGCTCCGCCCCAGTTTCCCCAAATAACAATTTTCCCAGAAAAATGTTTTCAAAAATTTACATACTTTTTATGCTTAACTAATTCATACTAAAGAGGGTCGAAATATAAATTATGCCATCGAACATATACAAAATGAAAACGTTTATATTCAACGTAACACCACAATCACTTACATGTATATTAATGTACATGTACATTAATTACAGTGTATATATATACACTTATTCAGTACAATGTCTGTATTCTGTATAACAATGTACAATACAATATAGAGAAATTACCTTCCCATTATATCAGGTTGTACTCTTGCTACGAGAGCGCTTACATAATCAGTATTAGGGAGTAAATGTATATGTTTTTCTGGTAAGCATCTTTTGATACCAGCATACAGAGCAGGTATATAGCCTTTTTCACGTGTTGGCTCTGGTTCTTCTACTAATAACCAATAAGCTCGCAGAACTTTTGTGCGACAATCAGCACAAAATCTGAAAATTCAGAAAAGATTTTTATAGATCAACACATATATATTATGTTAAATGTTATCTTAATCAAATATTTATAACTATTGATACACTACGCCGGCTATACAATACATCCATGGCAAGATAAAAAGTAAAGGATTAAAAATGAGAAGTTATTATTACTCATCCCCTTAATCTCTTGACCTTTTCCCATAGGATTACTATTTATGATTATCTCTAGATAATCATATGCGAGATAAAATCTTTGATAACAACACCGTTAAAACCAGAAAATTCCCAGTTGTTTGGACGTAAAACAAATGAATTTTATAAAAATGAAATCTGTAAATTACCATCTCGTTGGGGAAGAGTACTACAGTGAAATGGTTGATATTATAAATAAAAATAACTGCGGTTTTATTTTAATGTAAATAGCGGCAGAACTTTCTTGTTTCGAGCAAATAGACAAGCTAACGAATTGTCAGCTTCCGCAGCGTGGAGGCCCTGCAACGTTTCACGAGGCGATTAGAGAAAATCATAAAATGAAAGAAAAAGTAGAAATCGTCTGGAAAAATAAAGCTACCGGCAGAATTATTATAACACCCAATCCCCCACAACCTTAATGCAGTGACTTCACGGCGAACTTGCGACTGGGCACGACTACCTGCAAGCCGCCTCCACCGAACAGGAGTTAAACTATCTCCGACCTATCCGCTATGTGACAGTGGTCCGGAAATGGATGCTGCCCACCTAATGACTTGTGTCGAATTAGATGACGAAGGTGTTTCACACTGGAAACTAAAATCTAACAGATATTGGTCTGTCCGAAAAAAAAATGGGAACACTCCCTTCAGAGTCGGCGTAGGGAAAAAACTTTCTTATAAAAATAAAAACAGCTTATCGTTTGTATTTATGGCATCAAGACCATGTAACCATGTTATTAATATGGGCACACTTATATTTCCATACTCAAATGGGAATTTTAATTCTATTTAAAGACCGCTACACGATCAACTAAAAGTGTTAAGGCTAATACAAGCACTGGGCAGCTCATCGCATTCAACGTAGTAAGCAGAATTTTTTCGGTAAGTTTCCTACATTTAGAACAGTATCGGTAAAATAAATTGGTGCTTGCGGCTTAAATTGCCTGTGAAATAATTGAGCTTATTGCAAACCGTAAAGCATACAATGCTTGTCTCAGTTTAAAGAATTCTTGTTAAAATTTTAACTTTGATCATTTACTTATATTTAAATTTTGAATGGGATAATGAGAAAAGTGTAAAAAAATTTATATGAATAGATACATAAAAGGAATGGCTACAAAGCAAAATCTATTATGGCTTCCTACTGTGGTTTTGTATTTCTTTAATGCTTATTATCGTTTGATTATATAGATGGGATTCAACATGGGTGTTAGTGAGTATTGGCTAAAATTTACAAATGGTGATTTATGAATCCACATCGTTCATAAAGCACCTGCTTAATGAAAACATAGGCATTTATTGGAAGCCATAGGCCATAGGACTTGAAGTCGCACGCAAATACATCAACACTATAAAATACTGCTATTGCACAACCTCGTCTCTGAACTCCTTCGATTTCTTCTCTTATGGGTATCTTAGGAAAAAGTAATAGGTTATTCTTACCTATGTTTTTGTAAATAACATTCCAGCGTTATCATTAAAGATCTAGCGTCAATACGTAACACTTCTTCTCTGCATTGTGGTCGCATTATATCCCAGATTTCTTTCCAAGGTGCTCTAACTTTCTGATAATCTAAACTGTGAAGAACACATCGCCTGCTTCTTTTAGATCTTAATTGATTTTCAACCAGTTGATTCAGTCTTGTACTGTAAAACAATTTAATTCCGAAACAGTTATTAAAAATAAATAAATACAAAGCTGAAAGTTCTGTTTACAAAAAGAAAAAGTCTAAAACTACCTATGTCCATGTAGAAGAGCACAGAGATGTCGAGGGCCTTCAAAATGATCTTCCTTTATTGTTAGATTCCCATCAGGTTTAATGACTAGAGGTTCCATAGCTGGATGTCCAGTTTTGCGTAGCTGTTCATACAATCTCTCAACACTAGATTACATTAAAACTGATGAATATGGAAAATGAAAAATAATTAAAAAAATAAAATTATTCACTAACATTTTGTAATAGTATATTCAAAAGACAAAACATATAACAGATACAAAATAAACGTGCTCCATGCTTTTACAACTTTGCACCGACCGGAAATTATCTATTTCTGTAATTTGTTTCCACTTAATAATATTTTTTCATTTTCTATCTGCAAAATTACTGATGCGTTAGAAAACAGAATTTGAATTTGAGTTGTTTTCAATGCTAAACTCAAAAAGTTAAAAATGGATAAAGATCATGTAACTCTATTTGCAGGGGTGTAATATAAAATTTTAGATACTGATAGGTTGGAATTTCCCTACGAGAATCTCATGGATCGTGGAATTAAACTTTCAATAAACTAAAGAAGAGGAAATAAAAATATCACCTCCTTCGACATCCAACGCACGGCACGGTTTGACTAAGTGCCGAAAAAAAATCTTTGCACTGAACTTCAAAAGCGTTTCTCAATTCTGCAGGACTAAGTGTATTAAACATATCAGCAAATTTATCCATTTCTTTCCCACGAATAGACGGATGTCCGCAAATCAATCCCATTCCATTAATATCCATTACCATCTGAAATTAAAAAAAATGTTAAAGTAAAATCCAAGACAATATTTTGTAAATAGTAAGTTATTCTAGCTGCTGAGCCATTAATAGGAAAGAACAATAGCATACTGCACAAAAAGTATAAACTACTGACACTATCTGGTAATTTCATCCGTCGTAGCATGCATATTTATGTTCCCTACCGGTTTCGAATGTTCATCAATTGTCATAGGTTATCAAGTTCGTATAGAGAGTTGATTTCAACTTGATGTTTCTCTTCACACTACACTTGTTGAAGAATGTGAACGGAAACATTAAGTTGAAATTAACTCTCTACATGAACTTGATAACTTTACTCTGACGATGGATGAAAATCCGAAACGGTCAGGAACATCATATGTATGCAAGGATAAAATACCATACTATCCAGCATTGTGAACCGAATCCACTCACATATACTGACAATTAACTTTGATTTTTTCTTACAAAAACTGGTCGTTTCGCCTGAAGGAGCCTCCTGCAGTACATGGGATTTATAAAAGCCAAAAGTAAGAGTCAAAACATAAATTGTTAAATAGTGATTGTAAATGTTGAGGGTGGCTCTAGATTTTTAGAAAATAAAAATTAGAAAAATACATTTTTTTTTTTTATTTAAGGCGCGTCAACATCCATAGTCATAGGCGCCCGAATCTTCTCAGTGTACCTACTGCCGACCTCCGGACAAATCTCTCATTTGTACTTCAACATATTATCATTCTATTACTAATAATGAACACCAGTAAATAGCTGCTATCTATATTTTGATCCGTCGTAGCATGCTTCCTTCTATTGATTCTGATCAGTTTCGAATTCTCTTCCATCGTCAGAATAAGGCATCAATTCATGTGGATAGTTAACTTCAACTTAATGTTTCTGTCACGCACGCACTCACTGGTTAATTATACGGTTATTGTAGCATGTGTATGCAGAATACAATACAATTAATAATTGAGTACTGGTATACATATAATAAGTAGCTTGTATTCAAAAACAATTTAAAATTGAGTCGTTCAGTTTAGGTAGCTGTTAAGTCCAATTTTAGTTACAAGACACTAAAATCAAAGTAGCAGGTTCTCTTTTCATGATTAAACAAAAGTGTCTTAAATAATTAGATTTAATTTCACAAATATCTGAACTCTTGGAACAACGAAAAATTCAACTACTGATGAAGGTTTATGATTTTATGATGAGTGGTATAATTCTATATTATGATTTAAATAAAATAAGAAAACTCTCAGGAACTTTTTTTTAAAGGCATTTAACTGCTACGGTCATTATGCCTAATCTCAGAAATAATGAAAACTTAATTAGATTAGATACTTAATTGTACTTATGTTATTCCTTTTTTTTCAATATCTCAAGGGAAGGACAAATAAAGCCACACTAGTAGAGCAAAAACTCTATCAACAGATATGTAGCAGCCTAAACGAAATATTATCAGATGAAGGAGTAACCATAGAAGGACCAATGCAATTGTTTATTACTAATTATTAATTAAACACTTTAAAAAAGTTATATGAAATAATTTAAAAATACATTGAATGCAAGCAAACATGAAGCAGGTTTCAGTAATATTAAAAATTGATCAGTTTATCATCGAAATTCACATCATCAACAAAAGAAGTGATAGAATACTAAAATTAAAAGAATCATGAGTTAACATAAAAAAATAATTTCACAATTGTAATGGAAAATTAGATTTATTTCAATATTATTTAAATGAATCTATTATTTACTATACAAGATTTATTTTTACAGAAATTTTACTTTATTTATTTTCATTTTATAACACTATAAAGTTCTTTATTTTTATTCTTTTATTTGTTTTTACTTTATAACATTATATTTTTACAGAAATCGTAACTTCCTCCCTCTATCCTCGACAACGTACTTGGAGGATGAAGACCAAGCAGTTATAAAATACCATTTTTTTGGCGCAATTTGACTGGCCAAAGTATATATATTTCGTTTTTCAGGAAACGTTCTCAAATAACACTTGAGGCTTACAAATTCTGGATCAGCCACGTAAAACATACAAATAAACTTTTAATATTAAATGAGGGTAACCTAATTCAAGACCTATTCCTATTCAAGATCAATTCCTAATTCAAGATTCATTATTTATTTTGGATTATTATGATATTATGGTACCTCCAAACCAATAAGATGGTAAAAAATAATAATGATAATAATAACATTAATTTTGAATTGCTTTAATTAAACGAAAGTAGTACATGATGAAAGTGTTAACCTAAAAATTCAAATGAGACGTATAAAAATAATGTAGTTCCATTTTCTACCCAGAAAACATTAACTACAAGATGTTTACTTACTGTAAGATTATCATCCACTACTAACGGTAATTGTCTTTTAGTCAAGTTTTGTTTTTCACTTCTGTATACTTCCACTAACTTTGCCATTTCAACAAATAAGAATAAACATTAAAAAAAAGAAGAAGCAATAAATCGCAGCACACAACTGTCAGTTAGTATAAAAACATGTTCAACTTTACACCAACATGAAAAGTTGCCATTTGTAAACGTCGTTGATACAGGATTATATCAAATTATACAGGGCGAAACATTACTTCTATGCACATTGGTGCAACTGGATGCTCATGGATCCTAAGGAGGTTACTATTGGATAGGTTTTGTTAATTGAATTTAATTATTAAAGCTAATTTAATTATGAGGATTATACATTTAGTAGTCCCCATTATTTTCGGTGTTATATCCTATATTTGTTTTTTAAATGGAATTTATTTTGGAAAATTTTTTAATCTTGTACATAATCTAGTTGATGTTTATATTTTGGGAAACTCATCTTTACATTCAAAAGCAGATATTTCTGGTAGGACAAATGAAAAGTTGTTCACTAAACAAGAACTTTCTTCATTTGATGGAACAAATGGAAAACTGTATCTATCCATTCTTGGTAGAGTTTTTGATGTTACAAAAGGAAAAAAATATTACGCCTTCGGTGAAGATTACCATGGTTTTACAGGTGCATAAACCTAAAACAGCTTCCCACCTATATTTTGCTTCAAACATAATAATCGTTACCATAATAACTATACTAATTTACAGGAAGAGATGCAAGTAGAGCTTTTATTACAGGTGATTTTTCAAAAGAAGGTTTGAGTGATGATTTGTCAAATTTGTTATTATCAGATTTAATTGGACTGAAGGAGTGGCTTAAACGATACGAAAAGGATTACGTTTACAAAGGTTAGACACTAAATGATATTAATGCCTGGATTGAGTAAACACATTTTCTCTGTAGCTTCTATTTGTTAACAATAGGTATATTGAATAATTACAGGGAAGTTAATTGGTCGGTTTTATGATGAAAATGGGAGATCTTCTGCTTATTTAAGAGATATTGAGTCAAAATGCCAAGAAGCTTCCAAATTAAATGAACAAAATGAATATTACAATTTGAAATATCCACCATGTAATATAGAATGGTCGAAAGAGAAGGGAAGTAGAGTTTGGTGCTCGATGAGAAGGTGCTTACCTGGATATTTGTTAAAATACATCTTTTAATATATTGTATATAATGTTCATTTTCACAAACGTTTTTTATTCAACATACATATGTGCATATATAATCTGTTAGGTTTCCGCGGCCCTTTTCATGCAAAACGCTTGAATTTCCGGGTTGAGACCACATCAGTTGTTCACTATAAACGACGATGTCCGTGTTGCAATGAGCGTCTTCAGGGTCATTACACTTTATAAACCAATAAGGCTAATAGGTGCCTTATTGGCTTTCAAGGTGTAACGACTCTAAAGAGGCTAATTGCAACAAGGGCGAAACGTCGGTTTTTAGCGAACCACTGACGCAGTCTCAACCCGGAAACTCAAGGGCTTTATATGCATATAATTTTAAGTTATCCCTAACTTTTTCATAAACAGGATTGATGCATTTTTTTTTTTTTTTTTTTTTTTTTTTTTTTTTTTTTTTTTTTTTTTTTTTTTTTTTTTTTTTTTTTTTTTTTTACCATATTTCGTATTAATTTCAGTTATTTGATACAAATATTTCAGTGGCGGTGTGAGAAGAGATTGGATTGGTGTTCCCAGAAAGATATTCATGCCTGGATTGAAGGATTTTAGATGTGCCTGTATAAATCCTGACTTGGAAAGTTTAATTGATGGGGGTAATTTAAAACATTACGATAATTGTGATCCAAATTCTGAGAGCTGTTTCATTGGCAGTGATTAATTTTAAAACTTAATGTTCATTGGAATCTGAAATAAGCCACCAAATTACTAAGAAAGTATTAATAGTTTAGTGCCCCTGTTATCATTCACATCCTCGCTAGATTTTATTTGTGATTTTATCTTAATTTTTTTTTAAATGGTATTCAGATCATCAGGCCTTAAAATTACAATGAGATGTTTGTACGGCAAATGGCCAGAGGAGTTTTTAAAGAAAAAGCAGACTTTGTTGCTCTAAGTTTCGGGTACCATTAGTGCCCTTCTTCAGGAGCTCTTTAGGGTGCAAGAGGAGTGAACGTTGAGAACGCTGAGACTGACCATTTTCAGTCTTAACGTTCACTCCTCTCGCACCCTAAAGAGCTCCTGAAGAATGGTACCCGATACGTAGATCAACAAAGAATTCTTTTTCTTTAAAAACTCCTCTGGCCATTGCCGTAGAAACATCTTATTGTAATTTTTTTTTTTTTTAAGTATGTAATGCACTGCCGGACTAGACAACACGGTCTATCCCAGAAAGATATTGCATGGACCGAAATATTTAATTGGATGTCGTAATTTAAATATTACGATAATTGCATTCGGCTAAAAGTATAATGCAGTTATACAATAGGAAAGGAGTGCTGAGCCGTAATCGCTTGATATTACTTTCAGATACTCTGTGCTTTTTCATGTCATAAAATAGTAAAAAGAGACAATCCTCCTCAGAATAAAGCTGCCATTAGATTTTTATGAACCGCTTTTAACTGATACAATATTTACGGATAAGGCAGTAATACCAATATATTGAATATTATATGGTCCGTGAAGCCAATAACATAAGTAATTGCATACAGGAAAGTTCATTATTTATTTCAAGATATAGTGATGAAGTAAAGGCCTTTACTTTATAAAATTTTCAAAGTAATAGAGTATTTAAACCTAACTTCCCTTCTTAATAGTTTATACTCTGCTGTTACTAGCTGTCTCCGTGTAGGATATGCACATAAAGCGTTAACTGCGAAGAAAAGGCTAAAATAAAGTTTCTGATACATGATTGAGGATGATCCATAATAATTGTTACAAATGAAATAGTTATTTGTTGAAGCAGCTTTAATGGAAAACCAATTCATTTTAGCCTTCTATTTATTGTCATTTTTTTATTGTTACAATAAAACGTTGACGTTTCGGCTTCTGATTAACGCCATTTATTGCTAGGCTGGTGTACCCGAAGAAGCAAATAGTTTTTACTTTCCATTAAAAAGGGTCCTCTATCCTTAAACTCAAAACTTGAAAAAAATTATATTCATAGAATTTTATACAAACCTTATAATTAACAAAAACATCATGTATGTTTAATTTTTATTATTTTTATTTATGTAATTAGAATTTATATTTAAATAAAGTAGAACTTTAGATTTTTATTGACAACAAAATGCACAAACCTGTATTAATTTCAACTCTTTAAACAACTAATGAAAATATTCTAGGTGTTAATTATTACTGATTATTGTTTTTTAATTTGGCTACTATTTTTTTTTAAACTATGGAATTTGAAAATATATTATTTTAACAAAAAAAAGTCGTTATTCTGTTAATGATGAGAAATCAGAATAAACTGCAATAGCTTTCAGTATAAATTAATGCAAATAGAATATTTAGGTTTGGTCAGAAAAAATTATAAATTTGCATTTGTCAAGGCAGAAAAAGTAGGTTCAAAGAAATAAAAAAAAAAAACACTTAAAATAAAAAACGAATATATCTCTTTAAACATAACAACATAAAAGAGTAAACATTAATTTGAGAAAACTCTAGCAAGAATAGAATAGAACACACTTGAATATAAAATGCTTAAATTGTAAAAAAATAATGTAATTATTTCCTTAGGGATATACAAGTACTGTATTATTCAAACTAAAACAGTAATAACATTGGACTGTGAGTTGAAATTGTTTAATATGTAATAGAGAAACTGTAGCTTGTAATAAAAAGTGCTTCATCTAGGCCTACGGTAGCTGTGATTTGTTATTGCCTTGGAATAGAATACTACACTACAATAAGTTTATCCTGAAAGGTTCTGCTAATCATTTACTGTGCAGTGTTGTTCTGTTCAAACTGTGTTATATCTACATATATATTATCACTTTAAATATATCATTTCAAACGAAGAACTAATAGAAATCTGCTATCAATATAACTAGATTTAGGTTCCTCTCTCAAAACCATTACAAAAGCTCTTAAAGTTTTTTCAAATAAACCTACTTTTAAGTTAAATCAAACACTGAACGAAGCAATTATCAGTTTTGGAGACTTATGATTATCTTATATCTTGAGATTTCAAATCATATTTGAACCTCCTTTAAAATATGCATTTTTCTCGAATAAAATTTCAGTGGAATTTTCCAAATTGCTGTCACTTTTTAGTATTTCAGTAACTGCATGAGTACTATTTATAATGTTCTGAGTTAAGGTAAAAAATAATGGAGCAAAAAGGCAAATAAACGTCTATGATAAAAACAAAAATACTTCAATTAAAAATGTATTAAAATCATAGAAAAATACATCTGTTTTTGCAGTCTTCTTCCGAACATAACACGTGTAATAATCAATTATTTACAAAAATATAAGCACTTCATAATGCAGTTTATGAGGAACTTAGCTGAACACATACCATTTTATATTAATGAATTTACAATCCTAAATTCCACAATTTACTCTCAACATCTTCCATTTTCTTCTTTTCAGCCATCAGTTTTTCTTTCAACTTTTTCACTTTTGTTCTACGTTTCTTTAATTTTGCCTTTGTAACAAACTGTGAAAATGTGATAGATCTTTTTGCTTTGGACAGACCAATAAAAACCAAGTCTCCTTTTTTTGTAACTATTGGCTCTTCAAAAATAGTTTCCAAATGTTGATGTCTTAAGTATCTCTTACTTTTGAATTTTTTCTTCATGACTTTTCTCAAATTACTTCCGATGTCTTTGGAGATACATTTACGTGGTCTGAGTGTAAAACGACGATTCAACTGTTTATCATCGGGCGTAGTCAGACCATTAAATTGTGTATCATTCATTAAAATGGTATCAGCCACATTATTTTCAGTTGGAATGTTACTTGTCTCATTAGAATTGTTTTCTTTCACAATATCGTTAAATGTTTGACACTGTTGAGTATATGTGGACCAATGAGAAGATTGATTGCAAGTTTCCCCTTCGTTGTTTCCCGTAATTTCACACTCCATATTTTTAAAATAATTACTGAATTTCTAAACAAATTATAAAGGCCCGTATCAACTATATAACTAACTGAAGGTGACGCTCTTTAAGTATTACTAATTTGGAAGAAATCAGAAAATTATAACATAATTTTTGTAACCTACTCTTGTACTTGAAAGACAAAACAATCGCCACTATTAATATACGAACCTGCCCTTGAATTTAATTCAAATTGTGAATTAAATGCGAATCCTCTAAAGCTCGTCTGAAATAAAAAACAAAAGCCCTCAGCTTTCAAACTGTACGCCACTTGACAACCTCTTAAATAAGGTGCAACCTCCCTCGATGGTATTTTGGATATCTAAATAAACGGTATGGAAAATAAGTTTAACCTTTTTTAAAACATTCTACGTTAACTGTTCAGTAGATAAAATAAATCTGTTAACGACGACTGCATATTATAAAAGTAAATAGCTAAAAAAATAAAATTAGTTGAAGCTACCTCAGAATAAACAAAATGGGCTCATTAATATAAAAACAAAGGTTCTATAATTATATATATTTTCCCAAAAATACTCATGAAAAAATTCGTTATTATTGGAATGCAACTTACATATAATGGACAGGCTCAGAAATATTCCTTGTTTTGGCAACTATCATATTGAGGTGTGTTTTGGTTGGAAGGTTGCATGGTGATATCATTTTCAATGATAATGTTTTATAATCATAAATACTCAGTTTGGCTTGGATAATAGGATTTATTTTTATTTTAACTGTATAATATTTCCCATCAATGTAACGGAAAAAAGTGATCCTTCTATTTTTGTATCTAAGTTAGTGGCCTTAATCATAAACCATGTCTTCTTTTCTTTTTAACAAAATAACATTTTAAGGTAGATAGTCATTTAATTTAAACACACATTTTGTTTTTCATTTAAAATAAAACTTTATTTAACAGTAAAAGTAACATATTCTTTCGATGAACTTCTTCCTATGATTTGGTAGTACCTAATGAAAGGTTATTATTTGATCTACTTTATGACAGCTTAAAATTATTACATATATTTAAAAATCTTAAGTTTTTAATGCTACAAGTATGAAAACTATTTTGTTATGAATATTATTCATTTAACCATATGGAACATTTTGTGTCTTAAATTTTTTGTAGATTCAATTAATCTCGGATAATCTCCAGTTTACCTGCAAACCATCACATTTCTTACTGTGAAGGTGTATTGAATTATTAAAGCTTATCATTGGCAGACTCTTGACTAGTAACTTTCGAAACAAAGTTTATATTCCCAAAATATAAGCATTAAATAAAGTCTCAAGAAAGATCTTTACCATTGTTACATTGCTTTTCTTTTCACGTGTGCTCAATTTTATCTCACTAATTTGAGTATTTACTTTTATAGCCTTTCTTCATTTTGAACATCTGATGGCTTCACTTGTAGCTGATTATGGTGAATCTAGTCAAGAATCTAGCGAAGACTCAGAAAATGATAGCCATTTTGACAAGTAATTATACAAATTATTAGTTGCTAATTCTTAAGTGTGACACTTCTTGGAAACCTCAGTATTCTAGATAATAGCAGTAGTTGCTTTCTAAAATTTAATTGAAAACTTAGAATTTTGTAGGTTGCAAGAATCGACTTATGTTAATGTACACTATATTTTTTTTTTACACTTATTAATTATTGATTTTGTATGAAATCTGCTGTGATCGTAAGCGAACAGTCCTTGCGGGAAAAATAGTAGTATGTCTATATCACACATTATAGTTTCGCGATGTTGCATTTTATCAACTGATAGTGTGAGTCTGAAATATTTGTTATGTAATTTTTTTTCTTGTATTATTCCTTGATCAGAAGTAATGCACAAAATATGAGTTTGTTTTGTTTCTTGGAGGAATCTTATCTAAGACCAATATCCCCTAAATAAGAAAAAAATTCATATTTATTTGTTAATTAGTTTTTTCTGGAATTGCAATATATTACTCGAATACTCCACAGAGCTTGAATAAACACTAGCACCAAGGATGCAATACCTTCTGACAAGGCGTTATCTCATACTGATTGAAAGTGTACGTTAATTTTTAAAATGTGTAAATGAACTTTCTTTTTGAAATCAGAAAATTATTAAAGAAACTTGAAGCAGTGTAATAGTGTAAAGAATAAAAAAAAATAATCTTAGAAATAAATTACATTCTTATTTGACAAAAATACTGGGATTTCTGCGAAGGTCACAAACAAATGAAGTTTATATTAATTAATTTTACGACCTAAAACTAGTAAAATTGTATTTCCTATAGATCTGAAAGTGTAATTAACGAACGCCTACCGCCTCCAGCATTCACCAATAAAATAAAAAATTCTGTATTTGTTAATCCATATCTTGAAGCCGAAAATGCAAAATTTGCTGTACTGGAAAAACATGTGAAAATGGTTCCGCAAAATAATAATGCTACAGGCTCCAAGAAAGTATGTTGGATGTTCAAAAAGGGAAAATGTAGATTTGGTAAAAAATGTAAATTTTCCCACCACATGGAAGACGCTTGTTTACAAACGAACAGTTTGAATCAACAAGATGCAACTAAAGAATTGGATAGTAATACTATTGTTTCTGACCAAACTAAAATTGTGGTGGACAGTGAAAATTTAATTAATAATGTAAAAGAAAATCCCAGCGATGAAGATAACAATACTATGAAAAAGAGAAAGAAACATTTAGGACTTACACAAGGTTTGATTCCAAGTAAAAAAGTAATAAAAATGTATAAAAAACAGAAGGTCGAAGAAAATAAATGAATGTGATAATTTAATAATTTTAAATTCATTAACTCTGCTTTAAATTTATTTTAATAAAATTAAAAAAGTAATGTAAATTGAAATGTACCTGAGGGAAGGTAAATTTATTATCTTATAATATTTATAATGTACAATATATAAACATATATATGAATAATGAACCGTTAAAAAAACAAAAACAAATCGATGTTACAATAACAACTGTCGACATTACATCATGATCCTATTGAACAGAAAATTCACGCTTATTTTTTATTTTACTTTGAATTTTATTAGTTGTATTTCTTTTTCTGGCTTTGTTTATTTTTGAGTTTTTATTGTGTTTAATGTTGTATTGACTAAAAATTATGAAAGTTTTGAACTTGTTTCTTTAAAGGAGAGGGCAGTTTCAAGTAAAATTTGGCACAAAATATGTGTAATAATCGGATTGTATTATTGTCTACTTATATAGAGTTTTGTTTTCTCCATGTCCATAATAAATTAGATAGAAATTTCTTAAATATGAGAGTGTGATATGTTTTGGCCTGGTTTTTTAAGAGATGTTTTTAGAAAAAATATTTTTTTTTATAAACTCCATATGACAGAATTAGTTGTTTAGTTATCAGTAAGTTTTTTAACACTTCATACTTCTTTTTAGAAATTATCTCTGAAAAAGAAAAAATTGTATATTTTTATAAACACAAATGGAATTTTCCAAGAGCCCGAAATTGGTTTTTAACAAACATTAAAAAGTTATAATAGAAATAATCTATGCATGTATATTATAGTATAATGTATCTATGTATGCATTATAATATATGGCCAGATTTTTGTAGAATAATGTGAAAAATGTAAATATATGTTTTACACTCATTTGTGAGAAATAAACTTACTTGTTTAAAGATTATTTTTAATCTTTCTATTCTAAAACAGGCTACCATTTTCCACTTTTTTTTTTCTCTATGATCTTATAATCTATGATTATATAAAAAGTGTAAGGTTAAACACACGCCGTTTAGTCAGGAGAAGACAAAACAGGTTCAGATTCTCCAGATATTGTTCTCGTGATTGTTTATGGCGCAACACACCGGTTAGTCATCGACTCAGACATGTCTAAACATGCCTATTTCCCGTGTAGTAGACAATAGTTTGTTTTATCTATTATTACTGATAAAAACTATCAGCACCTAGTCCTAATATGGCGAGTGGTACAATATAGGGAAATATTGTATATTACGAAATTGATGGAACATCGTAAACGAAATACACCCATGCAGGGAAGTGGAGAAGCAATGTGTACGCGCGTGGGCGTACCCAGAGCGGTAACAAAAGCGTACAAATAAATATAAACAATAAATTCTGAAATCTATAAACCGATAACAAAGGCGTACAAATAAATATAAACAATAAATTCAGAAATCCATAAACCAAGAAAAAAAAATGGATGTAAAAATAGCACTTTTTGAGTTGACTTACCTTACATATAAACTATATATTTTCCTACACTTTTACTGACCAGTGCATACTGTATAGAATGTAAAAGGGGCTACAGTCGATCTGCTAGATCATTTTTATGGATTTGACTTTTTAGCTAACTTCTTTAATGAAAACTTCATTCTGGAGCCAATCAGAGATTTATGGGTAAGAGATTTGTTTGCATTCCTCTGCTTTTCCTTACCCAAAATTTTTATTATTTCAACAATATTTAATTTGTATTAGTTAACTTATTTTAAAACAATGATGGACATCATTCTTACAACTTGCCGTTTTTCTTGACCGCTGATAATCAGGATATATTGGATCTTACACTAAATTAAACTTAAATATTCATAACTTTCGCCTATTATATGACCTATTTAATCATCAATAAGACATTATTTTAACTCATTCCCTTCCCTTACGATACCTATTGCTGAAAATGATGGAATAGAACTTCTTCTGAAATGTGCTCATATGTTCAAATTTGTTTCTTGTAATAACCACTTATGATCCAACATGTTCATGTAGACTGTTGTGGTGGTTGGTTCCGCAGAGCTGGAAAGCATCAGAGACATTTTCCGTGGTAGCCTGCTTCATTTTGTAGTCATCGACAGGTTTCGGGCGTTCGCCCATCTTCAGGATGCGTTTTTCAGACAGTGTGACAACACAGACTTGCACAGAGCAAATTTAGTTTACACACTCCGTATAGTGATTAAATAGGCTTAATATGAGATTAATATGCTTAATTCTGTCCTCAAATAAGTACCATAATTCACAATCAAATATGCACCCAACATACTGAAAGAAAATTGTTTCCGTAATACGTTGATGATGTGATACAGCCGTAAGCCAGGTCATTTATGATCACTGCGAAGTGGGCTGGACCACACTGATCGCACGACCGCATACCCTACATCACCAGAGACTAGGTACAACTGTCTGTGTTCGACCTCTCCCGACATCACCACACTATCATTTTAAAGTATGTTGTGTCAGTTTTCTTTATAAATGAATAAAAAACTAGAAATAATAACGACGCCGTTGTACTAATTGACTGTATTTGTAAAGACAATCTAACTCCTAACATTCATTACCTAACTTTTGATCTAATCTAGTAAGATAATAAAATTTATTAAGATAAATAAATATTATAAGATATTACAATTATACTAAGTAAACTCTATGTGTGAAGTGTGGGTGTGTGGTTCTGTAGTTGTAAATTAGTATTAGCCCTGAAGTTACGTTAATTAGTACCTTTGTCATTTAGCACAGAAATATTATCTTATTAGCAAGCATTGCCTAATTTTCTGTTTTATGAATTAAATTCACTGAATTCGTTTAGTTGTTAAATAAATTGGTAATTGAATGTTCACAACTATCCTGGCCGCCCAAACCCTTTCCACACCTAACTACCTCACCTCCAGAATACAGCATCACAAACTGGCGCCCAACGTGGGGCAAAATACTACTCTAAATAATAAACACTAAATTAAACAAAGTAGGTGAGAAAGAGACAGAGATATGTTTGAGAGTAGTAACAATGTCCGTACGGTGAGGGCTGGCGGAGTATTAGGCGTAATTTGAACGTTCATTATTATTGCATGATTGTTAGATAATAAATAGTAACATCGTCAACTGCAATAGTTGTAATATTTATTTTGAATATTAAGTTTATACCAGTATTCTCTTTAACTTTATTCTGAGCCAAGAGCAGTGTTACCATCTGAATCTCAGTAATAATAAATTTCCCATCTGAATAATTCTGTAAAAATACTTGAAAATTTTTTTGTTTCCCTTTCCCTTATTGACATTTCTGTTGTTTTTTTTTTGGTAGATGTTAGTAAAGAATAAATAAAATTAGAATAAAAATTGAGAACTTTTGAATAGTATTCATTGCATTAATATTTATTAGTATTGTTACTTATCATTGAGTACATAATTTACCTTGATTAATTAGTGCACAAATTATGAGTTACGGAAAAGTGATAGTTGGATTATCGGAACGAATTTAATAAAAGAGAGGGAAAAATTGGTGACTTTATTAAACTATTAGTTGTTAAAGTAAGCTAGTTGAGGAAGTTCTCTGAATATTTCCACTGTTCCGGGCATAATGTCCGAAGATAATACTGAGTTGGAACTTCCGGATACCGCTGGTAAATCAGAATTATCGGTTAAGAAAAGTAGTGACACCGGTTGGATTTAAGAGTTTAAACGGTAGTTATTATTGAGCGTCTGCCGAAAATTTAAGTTGAGTCAGGAAGGCAATGTGCAAGAATTACGCGCCCGGCTTCGAGATTTTTCCGTGATGATTGGCCGGATCCGAGGGCTGAAGTCGCGTCCTTAAAGCCAGAGACGAAAGAGCTTTCCCCTTATCTTCCTACCTTCTCTGCAATGCAGATCATGAGGAAATGGTATCTTATACGATAATTCCAATAAGCTCAGTGTGGACGAATTCTTACTGCGCCTGGAGGAGAACTGCATTGCATATTGTCTTCTCCGCGATCAACTACTGGAATGTTTGCCGGGGTTACTGGGGGGGATTGCCGTTGCAGTGGTATCGGCTTAACAGACCCAACTGGCGTTCCTGGGATGCGTTCGTGCGTGATTTCCGGAGAATATATATTGCTGCGGACTATCAAGACCGGATAGAACAAGAGAAAAGGAACCCATCAGTGATTTTGTAGTCGCTTTATGCACCCTTATGAGTAAGCTCGAGCCTCCATCAAGTGAAGAAAGCAGATAAAATTTATTTTCAGAAACAGGCACCCAGATTACATCCCATTTGTTCGTAAAACGGAAGCCTCGACTATACTAAAACTTCTCGAATTAGGACATGAGTTTTAACTCTGGCAGGAAAAGCGGCAGAGTTATCGACCTCCGCCTCCGAGACAAAGAGCCCTAATACCGGAATTAGCGTGCAGTACCTTAAGTTATGGGATCGAGGCTGAGCCTGTACTTTCCTCTGTACTCCTACGACATATTCAGGGAATACTAACTCACGATCGGCAGGGAGGCAGGGGGCTTATACCTCTGGACGCTGTTGAACTTCGCGAGACCAGCCACTTTTTGAACATTGTTCATTCCAAGTCGAAGATTTTGTAGGAACTGTGACAACCAAATAATGGCTGTGATGCGGGAAACGCACGAGGGAAGCACATAATGGGGTCTGAACCCTTCCCGAAAAGTACGTCTACGAACCCCTGATTGGCCAAGTCGCTAATGGTGGTCAAAGATGGCACTTGGCGTTCCGCTCCGGAGACATCAGTTTATTGGCTCTAATTGATACCGGTTCGAGTATGTCCTTTTTAGCAGCGGATTATCTGCCTAAGTTAAAACTTAACGCAACCCTCAACATACCACTCCGATTCAGATTCGGCTTACGAATAAGGTTCAAGAGGTGATCACGCAGTATGTTGGGAGACCAGCCTCGAAAATTAACGCTCTACCTACTCTCTAGCCCTATTATCCTTGGGCTCGATGTAATCAAGAAGTTGGGTTGATCATTTATTCGAATACGAGTGAATATGCATTTGCTGACAAGCCAAGACAAAAATTCTCCTTCCTACCCAATCGGTCAGATTTTAGAGTGGACGTGCAGGTATTCAGGCAATGAACAAAACACAGGCATTGAAATAAAAATGGGTGGTTCAAAGAACACTAGCGGAAAGAATACCTGATCGACCAATGAGAATCTCGCATAGAATTGATGTGGGAGATGCATAACCGATCAGGCAAAAGCCTCACCCTGTTTCACCAAAGATATTAATGGCTATGTAATAGCAAGAGAGACAAGACAGGCCCTCTCTGGTACTCTCTGATTTAAGCAGGCTAGAGTGGGAGAACCTGTGTATATAAGCCAGTGGGAATCTATCTAGAGATATCTATCAGATTCAACCATACATCGCATCGTGTCATATCTCTACTCGCACCTTTTATTCTCTCAGTTTCATTATAAAGTCCAGTGCAGTTTGTGTAAACTTATAGCTACATTATAACAGTGTCTTCAAATCTCGTTTATTCAATCAAACCCAATTTCTCTCCTCAACAACTCCATTATATTGGTGGCAGCGCTTTTCGAATCCCGCTTCAGCTTCTTAAAAGTAAGTCATTTTTTCAATTTTATTATATTTTGGCATTTAATTTTTAATATTTAATACATTTATTTCTATATTTATTTTTACAATTAATTCTTCTACACTTTATCGACTTTTTTCGTTTATGAAAAGAGCCGATATCATCAACATATTAAAACAACATAATCTCCCAATAGGCGGTAATTTATTAGTGTTGAAAGAACACTTTTCAAAAATTAAGAAAATGGCAACTTATACGATTGATGGTCAGCAAAAGACAGCCGATGAGGCGATCGCGTACCTTTTAAATAAGTTTAATACGGCAAATCCTGTGAATATTAGGAATCTCCAAATGATAAATAATTTACCTATATTCGACGGTTCGCACAATAGCGACATTTCCAGCTTCATCGACCAACTCAATAATTATAGTGTCCTGTCGGGATGGTCTGATGCGGACAAATTAGAAATTTTTATTTTAAAATTGACTGGTCCCGCAAAGATTTATTTTGATACTTTTAAAAATCAATGCGCGAATAGTAATGTCTCTTTAACCTATCAGAAGGCAATAGAAAATCTGATTAACAGATTTAAAAAAGAAAAAACGCCCATTGTCTTTTACAACAAATAACCAGCCTACATCAGTCCGAATGAAACTCTTGAAGCGTTCTCTGATCGCATTAAACATATTTCTACCTCGAACAAAAATCGAAATAAAACGCGCACTAATTTTGGCAAAAGGCCTCTTATACAGTCGAACTATCGTTTTAAGCAAAGTAGGCCTTATTTCAAAAAACAAAGTTTTAATAATAATAATAATAATAATAATAACAATAATAATACTAGCAATAAGAATAACAATTATAGTGGCAATAATTCAAACCGCTGGATTCCACCAACATGTCAGATATATGAAAAGCGTGGGCACACAGCAAAGGCATGCTGGTTTAATTCAAAAAACGACTAGGCGCTCAGCCGTTTTCTCAAACGGCTACCACTGTACTGATCCCGGCACTCCACGATTCTAATAATTTATTAATTACTCTTCAAATTAAAAACAAAAAAGTTAAAGCGTTAATCGACACAGGCGCTTCGCATTCCCTCATAGATGCCAGTCATGTCAAATCGAGGCCCGAAAAATCTGGTATAATCCTGAAATCGATTACGAATCAGATTATCCCCAAGTTCATTTATCAATAGACAAAAACACAAAAATTCAGGGTAAATTCATAGTGTCCCAACTGAAAAATGAATTTGAAATGATCATTGGGAGAGACCTGCTCACAAAATTTCAAGCAATCATTAATTTTAAAAACTTGAACATAACTATACATAAAACAGTAATTCCATTCTTAACAGACAACACAACATCACAAATTAATACCATTCAAAACACAACACTACCTGAAACATTGTCAACACGGCATAAAATCATAATTCCGGCACGCACACACACATAGTCAATACATACACTCTTCACACAAAAATTCCAGACGGTTCCATAATGTTAACACAACATGACAGTCTTTCCACAGGGCTCTACATGCCACACACACTGACAAGCGTACAGAATAATGCTTGTGCAATTACACTAATAAACACCACACACCATGAGATCTCCATCACCAAACATTTTCCAATCGCACACATTCATTACAACCCGGAGATACTAAATTCATCACACAAACATACCATAAATTCCATTCAACAACTTACGCACAAAGAAAAAACACAATTACAAGCCTTTCAACAACAATTACGCCAAAAACTTACTCATCTCTCTCCACAACAAGCAGACAAAATTGTTGAAACATTCTCTCCATTTTATGACACATTCCACATGATAAAGACTATAAAACAAAATTTACAGATATAACACACCACATAGATACACAAAATCATCCGCCTGTACACAGTAGACCTTACAAATTATCACACTCAGAAGCCCCCATACTAAAAGCTCTCATACAGGATAATCTGGATAGACGAATAGTTGAACCGAGTACTAGTAACTGGGCTCATCCGGTAATTCTGGTTAAGAAGAAGTCTGCGGATGAGACAAAAGTCGATCCAAACGTCATAACCCAGTTACGCAAACAGTACAGGTACGTGGTTGATCTGCGCAAATTAAACGCAATCACTTAAAAGATTAAAAAAAAAAAAAAATGTTAATTTTAATCATTGGTCATAATAATGTTAAATGAATATTGTATTAAATTTTATATTGTAATTATCCGTATTTTTTTCAAAAATTTTTCTTCTTTTTCAGTGTTACCTATCAAAACAACTATTAGCCTTATATGTAAATATAACAATTAGAAATCTTAAAAATAATAATAATAATATATTTGAACTTTAAATTAGAACTATCTTCTTATAACATCATGTTAATCTAAATCGTCATATGTTAACCATATCTTCAATGTTGAGTAATTTTAAATTAACTTAAACTGTAAATATTTAAACTATATTTTATTGTTCATGATTTTCTATCAATTTTTTTTATCAATGTAAACTATTAATTTAACTTAAAACTTTTTTCACCTTTTTTCAATGTTAAGCATCAATTTAACATAAAACTGTAAATATTTTTTAATGAATTTATTTTTAATGATTTTCAATGTTAACGATTCAGACATAAAAAAAAAAAATAATTTTATAATTCTTTCAATATTTTTTTTACAACTGAAGACATCTTCATTATCTGAGTATCTTAAATACTCGATTTAAGCTAAATATTTTTCATGATACTTCAATATTTTTTGAATTACTACCATGGACTACGAACTCATGAATTCATTCTCTCCCTCTCTCTCCTTCGTTTTTTTTATTTTATGTGACACAAGAAGACATCATTATCGCTAGCTTGCAACATTCTTTGCTATCGAGCTCCCAATTCGAGTACCCTTTTGTACTGCAGACCGACGAATTAGTACAGGATTGGTAGCACAAGTGATTGGTGAACGTGAAATGCGTAACTGCGTACGCTAGCAGGACCTTGACTTCCGCTAAAAGAAAGTATTCGGTCACTGAGGTTATTCATTTACGATCATTACCGATCACAGCAGCTTGCAGAATCTTAATAACCCTATTGGGCGCTCGACACGCTGGGAATAGTTTGTGGAAACAGAAGGCAATAGAGATCCTTAGGGAATTGTTTACAAAGTGCAAGCTAATAAGATAAGAACTGACCTGATACCAGTTAGTCTAAATACAGACGTGGTTGCGTGTGCTGGGCCTGGTGGGAGTCAACTGAGCACTTATTGAAAGTACTCGTACCCGAGGATGACCCTCTGGATGACACTTTGTTGCAAAAAAGTCATCGCGAAGCAGCCTATGAGTCTCCCGCTCTGGCTGAATCCGTAAGTGAATTTGATATATATGACGTAAAGTTTGTTATTGGCGAAATCAAGAATAAAAAGCCTCCAGGAATGGATATGATAAATGGAGAAATTGTCCGGAAGAATGAGGACGTTCTAAGCCAGTATCCGCTTGACCTTTTCAATGGATGTCTGAGACTGGGATACTTTCCCAGTCAATGGAAAACAGGGGTTGTAAAAGTATTGTATAAAGGTGGGAACAAGCCCATAGAAAATGTAAAGTCGTATCGATTGATACAACTCCTATTTGTTTTTGGGAGAAACTGATCATAATTAGATTAAAAAGCTTTATCAGTTTCAGTCCCAGCCAGTATGCTTTTGTATCGGGAAGATCGACGACAGATGCGATATCGAAAATGCTTGAATTGATGCGTGGCAGTGGGCACACATACGTACTCACAGTATTCCTGGACATTGCTGGGGCCTTTGATAATGTCTGGTGGCCGACTGTGTTGGAATCGCTCAGAAGAAGAGATTGTCCACCAAATCTTCTGAAACTGATTCAAAGCTACCTTACCCAAAGGGTGGCGGTGCTAGTGACTCAAGCCGGTGAGATTTCAAGGCCAGAACCAAAGGTTGTTTGCAGGGCTCGGAGGTGGGCCCGTTCCTGTGTTCCGAAAGCCGCACAGTCACACTGTTAAGAGTCTGAAATGCCCAGCGTACCTGAATGTTTTAGATCAGTAAATGGCTAGCCTTGATTATGGAAGAAGCCCGTAATTTTGCGGACAGTGACCTGAAAGTGTTGCAGCTAAATGCGCAATGCTCAACTAAAAGAATGGCCGAGGCGCAAAATATCATCTATTCAAAAGGAATTGATGTTGCATTAATCCAGGAACCCTATACATTCAAAGCGAGCGTTAAGGGTCTGGGCTTGCAGGATCATATCGTTCATGCTTCCTGCGATGTATGGATATGGACTGCTGCGCGGTGTGCAATCCGGACATCATTCTATTGCGTCTCCCTTAGTACAGCACCAGTCATTGTACTTGTGTGCTGTTAACTGCGGCAAATGGCGTTCAGTTTATGCTGGTGAGCAAAATGATGAATCCCGTCAGAGATATATAGATGAGTATCGGGGTGCCAGAAGGCGATACAAAAAGATGGTGTTCCAGGCCAAGACTTTAAGTTGGCGGGAATTTGTGGAAACAGAAGGCAATAGAGATCCTTGGGGAATTGTTTACAAGATGCAAGCTAATAAGAACTGACCTGATACCAGTTAGTCTAGATGCAGACGTGGTTGCGGGTGCTGGGCCCTGGCGGGAGTCAACTGAGCACTTATTGAAAGTACTCTTACCCGAAGATGACCCTCTGGATGACACGTTGTTGCAAAAAAGTCATCGCGAAGCAGCCTATGAGTCATCCGCTCTGGCTGAATCCGTAACTGAATTTGATATATATGATGTAAAGTTTATTATTGGCAAAATCAAGAATAAAAAGGCTTCAGGAATGATATGATAAATGGAGAAATTGTCCGAAAAAATGAGGACGTTCTAAGCCAGTATCTGCTTGACCTTTTCAATGGTTGCCTGAGACTGGGGATACTTTCCTAGTCAATGGAAAACAGGGCTTGTAAAAGTATTACATAAAGGTGGGAACAAGCCCATAGATGATGCAAAGTCGTATTGATTGATACAACTCCTACCTGTTTTTGGGAAACTACTGGAGAAACTGATCATAATGAGATTAAGAAGCTTTATCAGTTTTAGCCCCAGCCAGTATGCTTTTGTATCGGGAAGATCGACGACAGATGCGATATCGAAAAGGCATGAATTGGTACGTGGCAGTGGGAACACATACGTCTCACAGTATTCCTGGACATTGCTGGGGCCTTTGATAATGTCTGGTGGCCGACTGTGTTGGAATCGCTCAGAAGAGATTGTCCCCCAAATCTTATTAAATAAAGCGCTTTCCCTGCCTTCTCAACACACGAATTGGACCGTCTGAAGAATACAGACCATATCGCGCTTATCTTTAAATAGAAGATTACTCTACCTGCTTACACGATACAAACATATATTAGCCCTGATGCTGGTCTCCTAGCCAGCAGACTTGGTTCTCGCAATCGGCTTCGAATACTTTCACGGCTTAGAATAAGTAATCCCTGAGCTGTGTAACTGTAAGAAACTGATTGCGTAGAAGTGAGACCTAAGCGTTCCGCCAAATATCACTCGCTAAGTCCTTCTTCCGCAAGAGCGCTGCTCTGGCGGCATCCTCAAAAAAAATGACCTTGTTTGTTAAGTTAAATGACCATTTAATTTAAGCGAACAAAGTAATTAAAAATAATGTGGAATTAAAAACAAATGCTTACGATGTCCTTTCAAAACCAGAAAGCCACACTAAATGAATTTCTAGTGTTTTCATTTTTGATTCTGTAGAAAGTTAGAAGTTTTTGTGATCAAAGTATTGTAAATAACATTTCTAATAGTTACAAAACATAAATATACAAATAAAGCTGTAGTTTATAAAGCTTACAAATTACAGAGTTATGTTGTCCCATATTTTGTTGTGAGTGTATGAGTGGCATGTATATGATGTCTAAGGAAAATTTTGGGAACCGTTTTCGTGGAATCTGATCTTTATGCAATTGTTATTTTTTTTTTTTAAATAAAGTTCGCACAAATATATACGAAGGCAGAAATATAGTTTTGTACTGTTGGGATTTCAAAACAATTGAATCGAGTGAAAATTCAATTTCGAAAATTTGACGATTGCGAAACTCCTTTTATAACAATAAAGAAGACAGGCAGTTTTAGAGGTTTCCCATATAACTGTGCGATTGGATGCGTTAGGATTTACAGATCAAACTCAGATTATGGAGACATTTATTGTTATGTTTTGGTTTTGGTTTATACTTTGTTTATTGTTTTATTGCTATGGATAATGATGAAAAGATTCTATTACCTCCATAATAGCCTGCATCATTTTGTAGTCATGGAACACGTTCACCATCATGATGACGTCTCGATAAACACTGCCCCATATCCACGACCTAAGATATCTTTAAAGATTCCTTTTTATGAAGAACATTCTGATTCATTTTGAAGAACATTTTTTGAAGGCAGCATTATTTATTTATTACTTTCTCTTACTGCAAGTAAGAGGAACTATTGTAATCGTGTCAAATTTTCGATACTGAGTTTTCACCGGAAATATCCGTTTTGAGGTCATCTGAGTCCAAAAAAGTGGTTTTTAGCAAATGATCTGTGTGTGTGTGTGTGTATATATATATATGTATGTGAACAGATAGATCAAAACTAAAAATAGTAGAAACTTCAAACTTGATATTCCGTTTAGTTATCACCATGGGATCCGACACTGGGTCATCTGTCATTCCTCAACCGGAAGTACCACTTTACTAGTTGTTTTTTTTACGTTTTTGCTATTTTCTCAAAAATGGCTCCGACGATTTTCTTTAAACTTGGTATATCAATTACACATACAAACTGCTACAATTTATTGGAAACAGTTCTCCGGGAAAATCATTTAAGGGCACTACTGGGGGAGGGATGGGGTGAGGTTTTCATCTTAACTGCTATTTCAGTTTATTAGGCAATTCTGTCATCTAAATAATGTTAATTAGAATTAAATATGTTGTTGAAATTCCGAGTTTGAACAAAATTGCATAACCGGAAGCGCACTTTACTAAATGATTTTTTCACTTTTTCGCAATTTTCTCAAAAATAGCTCAAACGATTTCCTTGAAACTTCCTACTTAAACTAAACATAAGAAGATCTACAACTTTTATTTAAAACATTTCTCTGGGAAAATTCATTTAAGGGCACTTTTGGAGGAAGGGTGGGCTTATATTACTTTCTCTTACTCCTAGGTAAGAGGAAGTATTGTGATCGTGTCAAATTTTCGATATCGAGTTTTCACCGGAAATATCCGTTTTGAGGTCCCCATGAGTCCAAAAAAGTGGTTTTTAGCAAATGGTCTGTGTGTGTGTGTTGACTGTGAACAGCATAGCTTAAAAACGAAAAACCGTAGAAACTTGATTTCCGTTTAGGTATCCCATCGCATCTGACAGTGGTCATCTGTCAAAATTCCTCAACCGGAAGTACCACTTTACTAGTTGGTTTTTTTTTACTTTTTTGCGTTTCCTCAAAAATGGCTCCGACGATTTTCTAAACTTGGATATCAACTACACATACAAAGAGCTACAACTTTTATTTGAAACGTTTCTCTGGGAAAATTCATTTAAGGGCTGTTATGGGGGAGGGGTGGGGTTAGGTTTTCATCTAAAGTGCTATTTTAGTTTATTAAACAATTCTATCATCTAAATTATGTTAATTAGAATTGAATATGTTTGTTTGAAAAAATCGGATAACCGGAAGTGCGTTTGTTTTAACACTTTACTAAATGATTTTTGCACTTTTTTGCGATTTTCTGAAAAATGGCTCCGCCGAATTTCTTGAAACTTCATATATAAACTAAACATACAAAGATCTACGACTTTTATTTATAACATTTCTCTGTGAAAATTCATTTAAGAGCACTTTTGGAGGAGGGGTGGGGTTAGGTTTTCATCTAAAGTGCTGTCATAGTTGATTATACAATTCTATCATCCAAACAAAATTAATTAGAAATAAAAAGATGGCCAAAATTCCAAGTTTCAAGAAAATTAGTAAACCGGAAGTACGCTTTTACTGAACAGTTTTTTCAGTTTTTGACGAATTTCATTAAATTTGGTATATAACTGTAAAATTTGTCAATTATAATTTTGAGAACTGGAGTGAGAGAAAGTTGTGTGAGTGTTTCATACCAGATTTTTTTTTAATTGGGGTATCTAAAAATTTTTTACAAACATTTCAATAATAAAAAGACTGTGCCAGCTTAATAAGTTATACCAAAGGGCAACAAATATAGTGAACGAATCATATTATAACGAAAGATATATGTATTATAAAAATGTATTTACAAAAAATTACAAACGGATAACAGAATTTATGCATTAAATTAGTTTCTCACTCTGCAAAATACTCCGATTTATGTATGTTTGTTTAGTGTAATATATTTTACATATGAATATGAAATAAATAAATATTTAATGGACTTTTCAGTTAATATGTATATAATAGCTACACATTAAGAAATAGTGAATGGATTTTTATATCTTGAATTACAATATGTACATGAAATGTATGTGAACAACTGGAACATTAGAAATCGAAATTATTTATATATACATTTAATATTTTACATATCGGTTCTAATTAATATACTATTAATTTTACAATTAAAATTCTCACAATAATTAATTAATTATGGGATAAATATAAAATAACAAGACTATTGGTTATAAGTGCTAATAATAGTTACATAATTTATATTTGAAGTTAATTACCTTAGCTTCGAGAATCTGAAGCTACGTTCTTTATCAAATATTTTTGTTCTAGTTAACAATATCATTATACGCCCAACGAAATTAGAAATTAGACAATATGTAACTAAATAAATTGGGATAGCGTAATTACATAACGCAAAGTAAGCAACCGATATGCACGAACAAAGAAATCAGGACCGTTTATTTTTAGACAGGTACTAATTATGTCAAAAATTTATATTAAAATAATAATAATAATAATAATAATAATATAAAAAATTTCTTTTTTTATTCAATTGAATAAATATACAAAATTTGCATCTGCTGAAGACATGCTCACTATGTAACCACGTCATTTTCACACTCTAGTCGCTAAGACAACAGAGACAGCAGATTTTATTTAGATCTAGAATATAATAGGTTCAAACAAATAAGAGCAAATATATATATGTGTGTGTGTGTGTGTGTATGTGTGTGTAGATATACATAGATGTATATACATAACGGTGTACAACTACTACACTTTAATATTAGCCAAAATGCCAAGAAGGCATTAGGTATGACAGCGTCAACTAGGGTTAAGTACATTCTGTGTGAGGGTAAGTCCGACTCTTGGGAAGCCAAAGGAAGGTTGTTTGACAATGGTCGCTATTGTCCTAATGTATTGCGGGGAGGTATGGTCCGCCCCTTATGTCGACTCACTTGATAAAGTTCAGATTCACTTTTTTAAATCTTTTGCAGCTGCCCAGAACAACTCCTGACGCCTTAGTTGGAATCGAAACGGTAGGGTTCATCTGGATTTTCAGGAATTTGTCAGTCTGATTAACTGGTGGATGGTCATGGGTGATGCCCATTGGTAGATGGGTGACACCCGTATTCCTAGACTGTGTTATGATAGATTATACAAATTAGTTTACCACCACAAATGCCTTTTAATTGGTGTAGTTCTCTTCTGATTTCCCCTGGAAAAAATTGGGGCAACGGATTTATGGAAATCTAACAACTATATCGAAGTGAAAAAAAGTAAAAACAGATTACTTAAAGCTTATAGGTCGCACCTGATAAGTTTAGATATTAATAAATTTATAACTGTAAATATAACAGCTATGTTAGGCTTATCAGTAATTTTCATGACGAAGAATCTTGTCTTAAGTTAAATGTGGAGTTTGAATTTACAAAAATACTTTCTCAAATAAGAGTAGCATTTACAAATTCAATCCTGAAGCTAATTGTAAACTTTGCTCAGATAATCTGCCTACACTATAGTTCACTTTCTGATTGAATGTAAATTTTTTAAATAATCTTAGATCAGAATATCTTGTCCAATTTCCTCTTACTGATAAGTATTGTTATTTAGACAAACTTGATTCCCTGGTTAAATTGTGTAAATGTAAATCAAATGAAATCTAAAGTTTATTTTATCAAAACTTGTTTAGTAATAAATGATGAAATCTAACGTTGGCTTTAAATCTACTCAAAATTATAATATATAAAATAAAAATTGATAAATAAATAAGGTAATATCTTGTTATTCAATACTAATGAATCAATTATGTTATTATGTTTTGTTAATATGTTTAGAAGAGTGAATATTATTTTTAATTGTATATTTATTTTGTGCATTTATAAAAATTGTAATTTTTTATATACCTGCCTTTTATATACGTGTACCTACATAATATAATATAGGTTTTTTTGCTCTTGTTTTGTTTGAACCTATTATATTCTAGATCTAAATAAAATGGCGGCCTCTGTTGTTTTGCAACTAGAATATATATATTTGTTTATTTGTTTCAAATAGAAAAAATGTGGATCTATAAAATCTAATTATTTTTGTTTAATTTAAATGACAGAACTTCTTAAAAAATTATTTCTGTGACGTCATATCATCACTCCATTTACCAATCTTAATAAAATCGAATAAAACGGCCCTGATAAAGATTAGAAATGTCAAACAAATAATTCTAAATTCTAAATAAAATTAAAAAAAAAATCTGAAAAAACAAATTCAGTCTATTTTGGCGATCATGTCAACTTATTTTTATTTCCTCATCTATTTATAGAAAAATTAAATTACTTTAAAGTCAATAAACATAATGCTTAAAGAAAGTTTAAATCTAACATTTCACAAAATATAAAATACTTTTTTTTCTTTTTTTTTTTTTAGATAAACTTTATGCAATGTTATTTACATTTTCAAGAAGCTTTTACCTCTGCTGTTTTATCATATCTCAAAAAAAAAGAGAAAAGTTAATCCC
Source organism: Triatoma infestans (assembly GCA_011037195.1). Lineage (NCBI taxonomy): Eukaryota > Metazoa > Arthropoda > Insecta > Hemiptera > Reduviidae > Triatoma > Triatoma infestans. The sequence continues at coordinate 144,404 of JAAEAF010000672.1, read as the reverse complement.
CCATATACAAGAAGACCTGCACAAAAATTAATATGAAATGGATGGTACATTTTACCAAAACAGCTTAGTTTGTAGAAAACGTTGGTATAATACCTCTAATTACATTACAACTGTTGATTCTGAAACAAAAAAGAAAGAATTCTATGAAACCCTCTAATTTATAATTCTCAGTTTCTATTGGTGAAATTCGGCCGAAGCTCGAAAATTGTACAACCTACGAAAACCTAATAATGCGGTGCAAAGGACAGTTTAGAGGAAATCCCTAACTTCGTGACAGCACGTCCTCTAAAAACAACCAACCCTAAAACCCCAATTAACTCGTAAACATTTTCGGAAAAGAGTGATTAACGAATTTATACAAAATTTCAGAAAATCGTTTCGACGAATAAAAGATTAAATAAGAATATTTAAAGAAGGTATTTTCAGTTAATGGACTTTCACATACAGCTTTAATTTTCAGAGACTGCTCTCTGAAAATAGTTAAGTAGTAATCTAACGAAAAAAAATCCAGATTGTAATTACTGTGATGATTTTTTTCACTTCTGAGATAATATCTTAACCTAAAAGGACCATCTTTAAAACACACATTTTTCTTACATAGCAAGGCCGATAAAGCCGATAAAGTCCGCTTATTTTTCCGGTAGCAAATCAAATTCGAAAATCTGCCTAGATCTTCGCAACCTTTTCTCTTACAGCTGTTAGAAAAACCAGTGCACTCTCATCTTAATAAAAATCATCTACAATCAGTTCGGCTACTAAATAGAGAAATGGCTCAAAAGCAAGGACCCTATCAACAAGATCTTTGTCGATGTCATTATTTAACGGCACAATCAGATGATTATAACAGATCAGATCTTAAGATTAATTAACAAAATAAAATATTTACTTGCATCAGTCAAATTATTATAATACCAAGATTTGTTTAAATAATAATAAAAATCCATGTTATAAAATAAAATTCTACAGATACTTACATTTTCATGTGTTGGAAGTGTTAAGACGGTGGCTGGAGCTTGCGATACAGCTACAGCTACCAGCGGGGCGGAAGTTGCTTGAATTCTAACCGGATGTCTTACCGTAATTGGTTGACCCTGTTGTTGCAATACTGCAGAAACCTACACAAATATGATGATACTACACTCTTTATTAACATAACAAAAACACATTTTGCTCCTACACGTAAGTACTGCCCACTTGCACTTGTAACAAGTAAATGTAGCTTACCTGGGTTAGTATGGCCTGCTGGGTGGAAGTGGTCGCCTTAATTGTACCGGCAGAAAGTGAAGTCTGAGTGGCTCGACCAGAAGAATCTATAGTGACCGTCGAAGCAGATCTAGCTGCATTACCGGCCGTACTAGGACTTGTATTACTGCTGGCTGACACAACCTGCATAAACAAATTAATTTGAATAATGGTGGCTTAAATAATTGTACATTTGGTTAAATATAATAATTTCTACTATAAACATAAAAATAAATATAATATAATGTGGATGGGTCTCAATGCTGGATAACATTTGGTATTTTATCCGTCGTAGCATGCATATTACTTTTGTACCTGATCGGTTTGAGATTTTCATCCAGCGTCAGAGCAAATTCACCAAGTTCTTGAAGTGAACTCTCTGCACGAACTTGTTGAATTTACTCTGACGATGGATGAAAATCCGAAACTGGTCAGGAATAACAGGAATATGCACGGTACAACAGATAAAATGCAAGATAATAATTTCTCTTAAAAGTCATCAGCTAAAAAGATACAAGGTTTTTAATTGAATCATGTACAAATCACAGAATTAATAAGTAGCACGCAGAATTATCGTAATCCAACTGATTTATTAAACTCCATGAGCTGGTATAAATGTAATGGAAAAGTTATAATGTAGAGCTATAACCTTCCACAACTAAATCTGTAAATAACAACCGTAGAGTGCGGATCAAAGGTCACTGCCAATGTACAACTACAGGATTGTTACTTCTATCATTATTCTTCATTTAATTTTTTTTTTTTTTAAGGCGTCAATCACTTGGATCATACTCGCCTAGACTATGTGGGGTGTTCGGTTATATTAGGTTGTATAAATTAGTTGTATTGAGAAAGTCGATTACTTTGTCTATGTAGTCAGAGTGATCGTGTAGTAGTTCAGTAATGTTATCGGTAGTCCGTATGTGGTTCTAAGTGTGTCATAAGCGAAACAACCAACAAAAATGTGTTTGATCGTGAGGGTGACTCCGCAACATTGACAAGTTGGAGGGGGTCCACGTGTCATCAGGTATCCGTGAGTCAGTCTGGTGTGTCCGATTCGGAGGCGAGTCAATACTACCTCTTCTCGACGGTTAGGTCGAAAAGAGGAGTTCCACATGATCACATCACTCTTTATTTCCCTTAGTTTATTATCAGAGATGGCACACCATCTCTGCCTCCATTTCTCTTTTATTTTTCTTTTGGCAAGAGTGATGTAATGCTGCGCAGGGACTTCTCGATACGGGTACTTTCTGTAGTTGCTTTTCTGGCTGCATTGTCGGCCTCCTCATTACCGGCTATGCCACAGTGCCCTGGTATCCAAATGAATCGAACCGTAATCCTATTGCGGGATAATGATTTAAGGGTAAGCAGAGTATTCTGTATAAGCGCGTCGTTGGTAAAGATATTCCTTAGACTCAGCAGTGCGGAAAGCGAGTCCGTACACATAATTAAAGTGTTTCCAGTAGGGGCTATGATATTCAAACCCTTATATATAGCAACCATTTCTGCGGTATAATTGCTACAGGTTGAGGAAAGGGAAAACATGTATTCCGGTGATCACAGACTACAGAATCACACTTAGAGCCGTCAGTGTAAATAAAATTAGCATTAGTGAATTTGCTTTGGTAGCTGAGAATTCATTCTTATAAATACATGGAGGGGTACGGTTTTTGAGGAATTTCGTTAGGGATAAACAGATTTTGGCGTTTGGGAGAGACCAAGGACAAACTAGGGATATATTGGTGACGGAGATATTTTGAGGGTCGATTTCTTCCTCGAGCAGAAGCACTGATACGCGCTTTGGAAATGAGTATCTTCTTATTGTATTGGTATTGGAATGAGGTATAGTTTGTAGGAATAATTCTTTTAGTGGGTGATTGGTATAATAAGTATTTTGATATAATAAGTGAGATCTAATTGTTTTCTGCGAAGGTCTAACGATAGCTCATCAGAATCTGCATGTAAGCTATTAATTAGACAAGAACAAAACGCGCCCGTAGCTATTCTCAAAGCAGTGTTGTAAACAGTGTTGATGATTTTGAGATTAATTTCAGTTGCTGAGCCATAAGCATTGCTACCGTAGTCTGATTTTGACCTAATTAATGTGTGAAATAGTTTTAACATGCTTTTTCTGTCAGCTCCCCATGCGGTATTAGTGACGGCTCTAATAAGATTGAGAGAACGCAAACAAGAGGCTGAGTTCTTTATGTGGCTGATCCAAGTTAGGGTTCGGTCGAAAGTTAGACCTAAGTGCCGGGCTTTATCGGCGACTTTTATTTGTTTATTATATATTGTTAAGTTTATTGGCCCAGTAGTCTTTCTTTTGCTAAATATAACTGCCACAGTTTTGGAAGTAGAAACCTTGAATCCATGGTTAGTTAACCATTTTACAATTTTGTTTAGTGATAATTGGACTTTCTCTATAGCGAAGGCTATATCTTTACTTCTGCAGAAAATTACCAGATCGTCTGCTTACAATTGGCCGCGTACAGGCAGCTCATCAAGTCCAGTACTTTATTTATGCTTATGCAAAAAAGAAGTGCGCTGAGGACGCATCCCTATGGTACACCGTTCTGTTGTTCGTAAGTGTCAGATAGAGTGTTACCGTTTTTTACTCTAAACGTTCTATTAGTTAGAAAATTATTAATGAAATTAAGTACAGCACCTTCTATGCCATAGGTTTTGAGAGTGTCGAGAATAAGGCGTTTCCAGGCTCTGTCAAAAGCATTTTCAATATCTAGAAATATAGTTATAACTTTTTCTTTATTTTCAAATGCATCTAAGATAGAAGATTCTAGAAAGACTAGATTGTCCCTAGCACTTTTGCCCTTTCTGAAGCCACTCTGCCATGGTGGGGTCAGACCTCTGGATTCGAGGTACCAATTTAATCTATTGGCTATCATTTTTTCGAGTAATTTGCACATGGAACAGGTGAGGAAGATAGGGCGGTAACTAGTTGGTTTTTGTGGGGGTTTATTTTTTTTGAATTGGGATTACTATTGCTGTGTTCCAGCGCTGTGGATATAGACCAAATAGAAATATTCTATTTAGTATGTTCAAAATATCGGTTTTATTGTTTGGGGATAGATGTTTAATCAACCCGATACATATTTGGTCAGGACCAGGAGATGTATCTTTCGTGTATTTAAGGCAATTTGAAACTCGGTATCAGTGAAGGGTAGATTTAAAGGATTTGAAGGGTCTGTAGTAACAGTAAAAGGTTGAGATTCAATTTGTGTTTTAATTATTTGAAATTCATTGGGATAATTACAGGTAGCGGATATATTAAAGAAGTGTTGTCTTAATTTATCGGCTATTTCATTTGGATCGATGATGTAGGTGTTGTTTTCAATGGCAGCAGTTGGGGTGTGAGAAGTTTTATATCCTTTTATTTTCCTGATTGCGTTCCAAAAGACATTGGTAGTTGCATTACAAGATATGTTGGAAAGAAAGTTTTGCCAAGATTGTTTTTTACTGTTTTTAATGACATAACGAGCATGTGTTTTGGCGGCTATTGTTGTAGAGTTTGAGATGACGGTATGTTCAAAAACTTCCTTAGTGCTTGTTTTCTCTTTTTAACAGCTTCTTCGCACTTCGATGTCCACCAAGAGACAGGAGGGGTGCGGTAAGGACGAGGTGAGCTACGAGGTATAGTCGAGCTTGCGGCTTGTAACTGTTGTTGATTTAGCTCATCTATTAATAAATCTATATTTGGTTGATTTATATTTAGACCTGTTAGTTGCGCTAGCTCTTGGTAGTGGGGCCACTCAGCTTTCTTTATTTGCCATTGGCTAGCCCGAGCAGATACTGGGGTTCTATAAAGGCTTTCTATTATGATGGGGAAATGGTCGCTACCGAAACTAACATAAAAGTGCGCCAAGATAATCCTGCCTGTAGTGAGGGGTACAGATACTCAAGTCTAAACAGGGGAATGTACCAGAGCTAATACAAATATGAGTCGGAGTATGATTGTTTAGTATATTTAAGTCATTCATATCAACGAAATGCTCAATTTCTTCCCCGCGGGTATCTGTGTGGTTCCCACCCCACAGAAAGTGGTGTGCCTTGTAATCAGCTAATATGAGTACCGGAGAAGGTAATTGTTCATATAAGTGATTTAACTGTTCGGCAGAGATATCTCTATCAGTTGGAAATAAATTGAGCAGATGGTGACGGTGTAAGCTGGAGAGAATTCTAACAGCTATTACTTGTATCTATGAATGGGATGTCATTCCTTATTAGGATGCATACGGCCCCACATGCTATTTGCCCCTCCAAATAGTCTTTCGTCTTATCTTATATCCTGACATTGCAAAATTATCAGTAGCTTTAAGATGGGTCTCTTGTATGAACATAATTGTACATTTTAGATTATATAGTAAACAATTAAGGTCTGCTCGCCTACAATTAAGTCATTTACATTCCACTGACAGATGGTCATTTTAGATTTGATTAATTTAGTTATTAATGTATTGTTTATTATAAAGGCCATAAGGAGAAATTTATTTTCATAGGTACGTTCATTAATATCTATATAACAGTAATAGATATAGAGTCAGAGGTGCACGATTAAGTTGCAGCACCTGTTTTTGTTTGTTTTTTAGGACGCGCAGGTTTAGGTTTAAATTTGAAGACTTATTTGGTTGCTCGAAGAGGGGGGGGGGGAGCTTCACTAAGTGACGAACATTGGGATATTGGTCTATCTCTTTTTAGGTTTATTTGTTGAGCTAATTTATTTGTAGTAATTTTAGCTACATTAATTTTTGCATTTTGTGTGTTAGTTTTACTTTCCAATAAAGTTTTAACAGTGTTTACTTGGGGTTGAGTAGGAAGACTGATGATTAATGGAGTTTCTTTTGTTTCATTTGTTTTTAAGATTGTTTCTAATGTGTTTATTCTATTGGTAAGAAGTTCAATTATATTAGTAAGTTTATTTCTTTGTTCGACTAAAATTTCGGTGTTGTTTGTATTTGTTACGGGAACAGAGGTGGTGGGCATAGCAGAAGAGACTGAGGGTGTTGGAATAGAATACTTGTGGAAGGGATGTTCATAGCACCCTGGAAGTATGTGGCACTAGCTATGGCCAAATCTTGCCGTCTCAGTGTGAGTTCAGCTTGTCTATATGAAACTTTTTCTTGTGATTGAATTTTCTCTAATTTCTTTTCATGGATATATGTAGGACACTTGCGATCATATGCTGGATGGGCATCAGAACAGTTGATACATCTCGGAGAGTTTTCACAGTTATTCGACTCGTGAGAATTCTCGCCACACTTCCCACAATTATTTATTTGATAGTATTTTCTAGTCTGTCGATATCGATAGCAGGAAAAACATAACAGAGGGTTGGGTTCATAAGGCCCCTGACCCTAACAGACATAAAATCAAAGTTTAGTCTTTCTGGTATTGTCGGTTTTACAAAAGTTAAAACGAGTAGAGGTGTAGGGACCTTACTTCCGTTTACAGTTCTCATTATTCTTCGTATCTTAGTGACACCCTGAGTTACTAGTTCACTTTCCATTTCGGATTCACTACAGTTGATTAATTCGTTTACGTATATCACCCCTCTTGAAAAATTTAGGGATTTATGTAAACTAAATGTTAGGGCGATATTTTCATGTTTTAATATATTGTAGGATGTAAAAGTCTTTTTCAGAGTTAACAGTTAGTAATACTGTGCCATTTCTTAAGAATTTTATCAAAGTATTCGGGGCATAACTTTTCACAAATTGCAAATTTTGAAAGGGCTGAAACTATTAAATGTGTTATTTGAATCATTTGGGGTCAAAGACATAACCACAAATTTTTGGCACCATTTTGTTTTAAGTTTAAAAATATTTTGGGGAATGTCCGGGGAGTTTTGGATCAGGAAACAATGCTGCTTCATCTATTTCTATTATTCTTAATTAAAAGACTAATAGAGATATTAATAAAATAAAAGCAAAAATAGAAAATAGAAAATGGAAAAGTAAAATTAATGTTGAGATAAAGAAAATTAAAATAGAATAATAAAATAAGACTACTCCCTGTGATACAGGTGAACAGATATGCTGTATGTTGCAGCGAAGAGCAAAGTACGTTGCAGAAAAACACGATGTTCACTGTGTACTTTACTTTTTAAATTTTCTTTTCTTTTTAATTTTCAGGAAAGTAAGCTATTTTATTTTTTCCAGGATTTTTCTCTTTTTTTTCCACGTTATTTTTGTTCTATTTATTTGTCTAACGATTTATTTTTTCTTTAAATTCCTATTTTATTTTTCATACTTTCCCTTTATTATTTTAACAGTAAGTATTCCTTGCAGGTACTATTAATTTGAGTTTTATTATTATTATTTTTAGCACAGAATTCTTATTAAAATTTTAAGTTAATATGACCGATAATAGTAGGGGACAAATGGGGTGGCAAAGGGAATAGGTAAAGGTTTTGAACAGAGGGAAAATACTGGCAAAAATGAGCAATTAAGTGCATTAAATGTTCCTATGGTATACGATATGAGGATTTGGGGCCATTTTATGTGATAATAGAGATTAATAAAGATAAAAAGGGCATTTCCAGAATTCATCCGATGTCTGTTGGGAAATTGTTAAATAAGAATTAAGATGAAAATGGGGTTTCTGCAAATAAACTTATTGAATCTGTTGTTTTAAAAGATAGAGGTTTTAATGCATATATCCCAAGATACTTATTACAAAGGAGATCTGTAATAAGAGGGATAGATACTGAGTTAAGTGATGATGAAATCGAAGAGATTATTACAGGTTCTTTGGGTCATAAATACGAAATTTTGGAGTTAAGACGATTAATGCGAAGAATAACAGACAGGGTAAATGAAATTAACTTTATACCGACTCAGTCTGTGTTAATTACAGTAAGAGGCCAGCATATACCTCAATATGTATATATATACATTATGTAAGATGTGAAGTATTATATTCAAAGGGTTATTCAATGCAAAAAATGTCTGAGGCATGGACATTTTCAAGATAGGTGTAAATGAAGTATCAGGTGTGAAAAATGTGGGGAAAAACACGAAGCTAATGAATGCAATAGTACAGACACTAAATGTGTAAATTGTGGAAGTGCTAGTCACTCAGCTTCAAATCGCGATTTGTGCCCTCGCTTTAAAAGAGAAAAATCTATTAAACAGATAATGGCTGAAAATTACATGGGGCTAGGAATTTTTTTGAAAATAATAATTCTTTTTCAGCTGGTAAAGATTTACATACGCTTGATGACTTAAAAGAATTTCCACTAATAAATAAAATAACTAACCCCAACAGGCAAAATGCCTCTACTACTACCGTGAAAAGGGCCACAAACAAAATCAGAAAAGTTTCTCCAAATTATGAAAAAAAAAATCTGGTGTGAAACACTCACACAACTTTCTCTTACTCCTGCTCTCAAAATTATAATTGACAAATAATATAGTTTGTATACCAAATATAACGAAATTCGTCAAAAACTGACAAAACTTTTCAGTAAATGCGCACTTCCGGTTAACTAATTTTCTTAAAACTTGGAATTAATGGCCATCTATTTATTTCTAATTTTGTTGAATAATAGAATTATATAATCAACTATGACACCACTTTAGAGGAAACGTAACCCCCCTCCCCTAAAAGTACCATTAAATGAATTTTTCTAGAGAAATGTTTTTAATAAAAGATGTAGACATTGCATGTTTAAACTAAACATGCATATATAAACATATATAAACTATATATGAAGTTTCAAGAATATCGGCCGAGCCATTTTTGAGAAAATCGGGAAAAAGTGAAAAAAATTTTTTAGTAAACTGTTAAAACAAACGCACTTCCGGTTATCCGATTTTTTTCAAACTCGGAATTTCAACAACATATTTAATTCTAATTAACATTATGTAATGGATACATAGTACACAGTAAGAGAATTGAAGTAACTGACTGGTGGTGGGGGAAAGGCGACATACGTACGCCTAGCAAAGTAGTAAGGCCTAGACCGGCAAGCAGTGTGCTACTGTATTACGCTGTTCAGAAACTGCAGCCAGAAGTGACGTCACTTATAAGAACGAGACAATTTAGAGGCGCTCCCAGAGTATTCCCGAGACCGGTGAGTTAAGTGTTGGTGAAGCCGAGAGTGAGAGAGTGACTGAGACAGAGCGAAGTGGGGCGCCCGGACGAAGGAGCCCTTTCTTTCAAACCTGCGGAAGTCAGAAAAGAGAGCTCGTTAACACGAACAGATGAACTTATAGTACGAGATTTTTATGAGTGGTTTTCATTAGTTAAAAAGTAATTGTTTATTTGCTGGCAATTAAGCCTATGTATGTAAATAGATAGTAGAAACTAGGACTAGAGTAAAGTAAGCGAACTAAGCATTTGTAATAGCAGTAGCGTAGAGTGAATGTGTGTATGTGTGTCAGTCGCTAGAGTTAGCTTGAAATTTATTGTTTATACTTTTAGTTACAAGTCAGTATAGTTATGTTTATTTTCATTTAAATATTTTTGAATGATTATTTGTATTGTAGTAGATAGTAATAAATTTTGTATTTTGCCGTATTAGTTGCCCGTCCTTTCCCCGCCTACCTCGTACTAGAGATTACAACTGGTGTCAGTAGTGGGGGTAGCGTGAACAACTGTCTCCCAGTATACGCGGCATTAGAATAAGTTCGTGCGTTATTTCGAGAACGCGGTTTTTCTCGCAATATTTAATGGGTTTTTGGACCTTAGTGGTAGTATAGTGGCATGTAAAGAAAAAGAAAAAAAATTTCCCGATTTCCCTTCCATGAATATTTAACATATTGGTCGAACTATAGAGTGTGGCATATCGTTGGACTTCTCTCGGCAAGACGAGTGCAGAGGAGCGGGTAAAATACCGGGATATATATATATAGATTACAACTGGTGTCAGTAGTGGGGGTAGCGTGAACAACTGTCTCCCAGTATACGCGGCATTAGAATAAGTTCGTGCGTTATTTCGAGAACGCGGCTTTTCTCGCAATATTTAATTGGTTTTTGGACCTTAGTGGTAGTATAGTGGCATGTAAAGAAAAAGAAAAAAAATTTCCCGATTTCCCTTCCATGAATATTTTACATATTGGTCGAACTATAGAGTGTGGCATATCGTTGGACTTCTCTCGGCAAGACGAGTGCAGAGGAGCGGGTAAAATACCGGGATATATATATATATATATATAAAATATATATTTAAAAAAAACAAAAAAAAAAAATAATACAGTATATTTACATAATCTAAGTTTTACCTGTATATATATTCAGTTCACAAATAAGTTATCTCTAACGATTAGAGATGCAAAAAGAACTAGACCGTTTAAAGACCGAATTAGAGCAAACGCGGCAGGAATTAGAACAGGCCAAAAAGTTACTACAGCGGTCTGCCGATGGGGACACCTCATCTAGAATAAAAAGGGCAGATCCTCATAAAGGATAGAGACTGGCGTATCGACGAAGCACAGACGGTAAATGCTCTAAGCGAGCAAGGTACGCGCACCGAGTCCACTAATAAGGGACAAGTTCAGGAGATTCGTCAAAGGAGCTCCGTCAAGGCTGTGAGTCAGGAAACTATCGAACCGTATGAGGAACAGATTACAGAAGGGAAAGTTCCCCGCGATGTTGAAGGGAACATATTAATTGAACCTGAGGATTTACCTCAACATGGGATAAGGGTGGCCAGAAGTCTGGATCGACCAGTAGATAGGAAGGTGTGGGTGAGAGTTGCGAACTTGACAGGGGGAAGAATCAGAATAGATAAGAGGCAAAGCTTGGGTAGAATAAACCGATGGGAATTTCTGGATACCCCGGAAGCTTCAAGAGGCAAAAGAGTAATTCTAATGGGGTTGGAGGAATACGAAGGATTGGGAAAACGTGATGTGAAAAGAGAATGCTATCAGCGGCTTAGACAATTATCACCGGTAGAGCAAGAGAAGATGATGGAAGTACTGGAAGAATATGGCTTCCTGTTTGAGGAACCGGATAGGGAAGGTTGTCGCCTACCAGTTTTCCATCGGATTGAAACCGAAGGTGGTCCCTACCCTATCGGGTCCCTTTCCATCAACGGGCAATTGTGGCGGAACATATCAGCCAGATATTAAGCAAAGGCATAATTTCTCCCTCGAGCAGTCCGTGGTCGGCGCCAGTCGTCCTGGTCCCAAAGAAAACACCAGATGGGAGCTTACAATACCGGTTTTGTACTGATTTCCGGGGACTCAACAAGATAAACAAACCCGATGCCTACCCGTTGCCACTGATTATAGAGACACTGGAAGCTTTAGGAAATAGCCGATATTTTACAACCTTAGATCTTGCGTGCGGGTATCATCAAATCCCTATCCGCCCAGAGGATCGGGAAAAAACTGCGTTTACCACTATTGGTGGGCATTATGAATATAATAAAATGGCGTTCGGCTTGATGAAAGCACCAGGGACCTTCCAAAGATTAATGGACCAATTGCTCGCCCATATAATTGGGGAGGAATGTTTTATCTATCTAGATGATATTATCATCTTTTCAGCTACTTTGGAGGAGCACTGCTCCCGACTGAAGAAGGTCTTAGAACGTATGCGCGTCGCCAATTTGAAACTTTGGCTGGAAAAATGTCAGTTCGCACAACAGGAAGTAAAGTATCTTGGCCATTTAGTTACCGCGGACGGAGTAAAGCCTGATCCCGAGAAGGTGTTAGCCATGAAAGAATATAAAGTCCCTCGTAACGGTAAAGAGGTTAAGGGATTTCTGGGATTGGCAGGATATTATCGCCGTTTTATTGCCGGGTTCTCTGATTTAGCGAAACCTTTGACTTCTCTGTTGAGGAAGGGAGTGGTGTTTCAATGGGGAGCGGAGCTGCAGCAGGCCTTCGAAAGTCTTCGGGATACTTTATGTTCTGAATTGGTCCTGGTATATCCGGATTTTACAAAGCCCTTCATACTGGCAACAGACGCTTCCAATGTAGCTTTGGGGGCAGTTTTAGCTCAGAAATGTAACGGCGAGGAAAGGCCGATAGCCTATGCTAGCCGCCAGCTAAATCGAGCGGAACAAAACTATTCCGCTACAGAGAGGGAATTGCTAGCGGTTATTTGGGCCATCACCCAATTTAGGTGTTACTTGTTGGGGAGACGCTTCATCCTGATCACCGATCACGCAGCCCTGCAGTGGATGCTCCGAATTAAAGATCCTTCGGCGTGGTTGACTAATTGGTCCCTCCGCTTGATGGAATATGATTATGAAGTGATTCACCGGCCAGGAAACAAACATTTAAACGCAGATGCACTTAGCCGAGCAGTTGGTATGGTCGAGACCAAACTGAAATTTCCGAGTGAAAAAAAATTCGCGAAGGAGCGAGGTCTAGATAAGTGGTGCTTCGAAGTTGCGCGAGATAATCCGGGGCAAGTAAGTAAAGGGCCGAATGGGATATGGTATTGGTCAGCAGGAAATACCGATCAGGAAAAGTGGAGAATATTGGTGCCGGTGTCACTTCGGGCCCATGTTCTCTACCTGTGTCACAACACACCTTGGTCAGGCCATCCGGGGATTGAGAGAACAACAGCTCGAATCAACAAATGGTTTTACTGGCCAAGCCTTGGCAAAGACGTGAAGCTACATGTTAGAGAATGTCGTCTTTGCAATGAGCGGAAATCCCCAAAAGGATTAAAAATACCGCTTGGACAGTCGTATGAAGCCGATTATGCGTTCGAACAGGTGTCTTTAGACGTTGTAGGGCCATTCCCCTGGAGTAAAAACGGATATAAGTATCAGTTAACTTTCATTGATAATTTTACACGATATGCCGAGGCCGTGCCGTTGAAAACGTTGACGGCCGAGGAAACGGCTCAGGCATTTGTGCGGGAAGTAGTACTTAGACACGGCGCGCCGAAAAGGCTGCTTACTGATAGAGGGGCAAATTTTACCTCGGAGCTATTTAGAGCAACATGCAAATTGCTCTGTATTGATAAAATTCAGACGACGGCCTATCAGCCACAGTGCAATGGGATGATTGAACGTCTACACAGAACAATAGTGGATCATGTATCGTGTTTTGTGCGCAGAGACCGCCGTGAATGGGACGTGTGGATCCCTTTTGCTCTGATGGCTTTGCGACCGATCCACTACCCATACTTCCACAGGGTACAGCCCCCATTTTCTTCTATATGGTAGGGAATGGCAGCTTCCTTTTAGTTGTTCACTCGCCCTAACTAACTTGCCCTCTGGGGTGGAGGAACATGTGATAACTTTACAGGAGAAACTAACGGAAGCATACCAGGATACGCGAGAAACTTCCCGGAGAGCACAAGAACAATGGATAGCGTCGTATAACCGAGTGAAAAAGGAGCGGGAATTCGCTGTCGGCCAACTCGTCTATATGTGCGAACCGGCAGTCCCACCGGGGCACGCTCGAAAATTTCGGAGGCCCTGGACAGGTCCGCACACCGTGGTAGCCCGAACTTCCCCGTGGAACTATAAACTATCCTTGAAGAAAGGGGGGGTTCGTGGTAGTGCATGCCAATCGGCTCAAGGCAGCCTTGGTTAAAGATGGGGACAGAGACACATCCGTGGAAAGGGCGGACGAACGAGAGCCATACTGGACTGGTAGGGACCATTCGAATATAAGCAGCGAGGAAGAGGAAGATGACATGTCCACCGGGGGACAACCAGTCGGCAAAGCCGATCCCAAATTCTCATTGGAACATCTCAAGCATCAGGCCGGCAAGAAACCATGGGCGGCGAAAGATGGGGGGATTCTTCTGAGGGGGAGGAAAATGTTAGGGATAGCTCCTGGAGTCCTGATGCGGGAGAGACCACCGATTGCACGACAATTTCTCGGTCTCCGTATGAATTTCGGGGTATGAGAGAACACACACGGGTAGTTAAGTCGAGATTGGGAGTAAACATGCGGCCCCGCCATCGTCGACATCCTGTCCCTTCAGAGAACGTCCCAAATTCCTCAAAGGGGGAAGGAGATGTTAAAGATAGCACGTGGATACCTGACCCCGGGGAAACATCCGATTGTTTGACAATGGCTCGGTCACCATATGAACTTTCGGGCCCAGAATACGGGCGAGGATCCCCAAGATCAGGTAGTAACGTGCGGCCTCGCGGCCGCAGGCAAAATGTCTCCCCGGAGAATGTACCCACCTAATCCTATTTTCTTATAGTAATTATATCCGATCCCACCTAACCCTATTTAGATATAGAGAAATTTTCTTTTGTAGATATGTTTGTCAAAGATTAGAAGATTAAGTTATGTTCAATTTAAAAAAAAAAATTAGGTTATCGCCGGAGTCCAAGAGAAGAATTGGAAGGAGAGACTACCCTCTTATGTAACCCCATAACCGGTCCGTGATTAGAAGAACAAAAATCTTGGTGTAAAGCGATGTATTCAGATAAGCAGCCTGCCGGAAGTGAAGAGAAAGAAGATCTGGAAGGGCGCGGAACTAAAAACGACTGCCCAACGAATGCCTGGCCTGCACTGTAAGGAAGATGTTCAGCAGAGGAAGGTTTGCGAAGTGGAACGGAGTTGTTCCACTTCTCTGTAAGAGAGGAATGATGTAATGGGTACATCATTATACACAGTAAGAGAATTGAAGTAACTGACTGGTGGTGGGGGAAAGGCGATATACGTACGCCTAGCAAAGTAGTAAGGCCTAGGCCGGCAAGCAGTGTGCTACTGTATTACGCTGTTCAGAAACTGCAGCCAGAAGTGACGTCACTTATAAGAACGAGACAATTTAGAGATGCTCCCAGAGTATTCCCGAGACCGGTGAGTTAAGTGTTGGTGAAGGCCGAGAGTGAGAGAGTGACTGAGACAGAGCGAAGTGGGGCGGCCGGACGAAGGAGCCCTTTCTTTCAAACCTGCGGAAGTCAGAAAAGAGAGCTCGTTAACACGAACAGATGAACTTATAGTACGAGATTTTTATGAGGGGTTTTCATTAGTTAAAAAGTAATTGTTTATTTGCTGGCAATTAAGCCTATGTATGTAAATAGATAGTAGAAACTAGGACTAGAGTAAAGTTAGCGAACTAAGTATTTGTAATAGCAGTAGCGTAGAGTGAATGTGTGTATGTGTGTCAGTCGGTAGAGTTAGCTTGAAATTTATTGTTTATACTTTTAGTTACAAGTCAGTATAGTTATGTTTACTTTCATTTAAATATTTCTGAATGATTATTTGTATTGTAGTAGATAGTAATAAATTTTGTATTTTGCCGTATTAGTTGCCCGTCCTTTCCCCGCCTACCTCGTACTCTAGTACGTATCTCTAGATTACAACATTATTTAGATGACAGAATTGTCTAATAAACTGAAATAGCAGTTAAGATGAAAACCTAACCCCACCTCTCCCCAGAAGGCCCCTTAAATGAATTTTCCCGGAGAAATGTCTGAAATAAAAGTTGTAGCTCTTTGTATGTGTAGTTGATATACCAAGTTTAAAGAAAATCGTTGGAGCCATTTTAAAGTAAAGTGGTACTGCCGGTTGAGGAATTTTGACAGATAACGCACCGTCACATCCCATGGTGATACCTAAACGTAATATCAAATTTCAACTTTCTACGGTTTTTCGTTTTTGAGCTATGCTGTTCAAATACATACATACACACACACACACGCACGCACGCGCGCACGCAGACAAACACAGACCATTTGCTAAAAACCACTTTTTTGGACTCTGGGGACCTCAAAACGGATATTTGCAGTGAAGCTCGATATCGAAAATTTGACGCGATTACAATACTTTCTCTTACTAGGAGTAAGAGAAAGTAAAAAAATTAATAAGCACTTATTCAATCAGGGAATGGAGAAAAATGTACTGATTCAACAAAATCCCTACAAACTCACGGAAATTCAGAAGTTGAGTGCTGAAAACGATTTGGAAATTATGTACGAAGCGATGAACTCTAAAGGGTATAAATTCAGATGAATTAATAGTTATGCTGGAAGAAAAATGAAAATCCATAATTCAAGACAGACTAAAGAATTTAAATGAAGCGATGTAATAAATAAATTTAAAAAACGAAATCTTAAGTGTGGGGGAAATATACTAATGGGAGATTGGGTGAAATATTTTCAACAATTGCATAATCTTCCTCAAGTTACGCTAAATATGCATAATGCCATCCCTTGGATAGTAGATGATTATTTAGATAAGCCATTTGATATTTGTGAGCTGGAAAGGTGTTAATGGGTTTTAGAGAGAGAAAGCACCCGGGTTGGATGGCAAACCCTATGAATTCTTTAAGTACGCTCCTCATTCCTTCTTGTAGTTGTTATTAAATTTTTATAATAATTTCTTTGGAAGTATTTCAGTTCCAGATAGTCTAAATGAAGCTACAGTCCTGCCCTTATTTAAGAAAGGTGATGCCAATATAGTAAGCAACTATAGAGGGATTGCTTTACAAGACACAGTTAAAAAGCTTTATACTAGTTTATTGGCAAGAAGATTAAAGTCTTGGGTAAATATTAAGGGTCCCTTCATCACGCGAGGAGCAAGCAGGATTTAGGGAAGGCTACTCCACAGTGGATAATATTTCACTCTGACGAATCTAATTGAGTTAAAGTGGCATGAAAGGGTGAAGAAAACTTTTGTTTCTTTATAGGTTTTAAAGCAATCTTGAAGAAAATCTTTTGTTTCTTTATAGATTTTAAAGCAATCTTTGATTCGGTAAGCACAAGTGCATTGTTATTTAAACTTTCGCAATTAGGTCTCTCCACGAAATTTATTAGAACAATATCCAGTCTTTATATTAATACAAAGCTTTTGGTGGGGAGAAAACTGGGTCGTTCTGCGTGCGCCCTTTGAAACTCTTACTGGAGTACAACAGGGTTGCATCTTTAGTCCACTCTTATTCATTTTATTTGTGAATGATTTAAGAGATTATCTTACTGGAGAGATTCGGCTTAAGGATTATAAAATAAAGTTATTACTTTTTGCGGATGACATAGTTGTATTTGCAGATAGTGCGGTAGCCCTTCAATATATGATTAAAGGTGTTTGAAGAGTATGTAAGAATGTGGTATTTGTCGGTAAATTTAGCTAAGTCTAATATTGTTGTTTTTGGAAGGGCGGAGGGAGGATGGGTAAAAAAGAATGTCGGAAGTTCAATACCCAACCAGTTAAAGTTGTTAGCTCCTATAAATATTAAAGAATTACGTTGTCTTCATCTCTTTCTCTTGCTTCCCATTTTACAGACTGCTCTCGTCATGCTTTGTTAGGGGTTAATTCTGTTTGGTCTAGCCTGTTCTTAAATGATCTTATTCCCCTTTCAGCAAAATATGAAGTGTTTAATTCTGTGATGCGATTAGTGTTGACTTATGGTTGCCTATCCTGGGGTTATCGTTTTGTGGATAAAATAGAGAAGGTTCAAAGGAATTTTATCAAAAACTTTTCAGGCTTCCTAAAAATACCCAGATTATATTATTTATTTAGAGGCTAAGTCTACTCTCATACATATTTTTACATTTAACCTACACTTTAATTACATACTGATAACTTTAAATCATAAAGATTTCCGTTTGACCACATTAATAGCCAAGGAAGTAATTAGTAAGAAAATATTATGGGTTAAGGTTTGGATTGATTGGGCTAATCGCTTAGGTTGTGAATTTAGTGAAGTTTTTGTATCAAATGAACAACTTAAAAAAGAAATGAATGGTTTAAAGGATGGATTAATGGTTTATTAACAAGAGGGTTACAGACAGCGGGCTATGAGTGGTGTTTTCCATAACATATATAAACAACTGTCCCTGGATGTGGACTATATGGGTCTGGAAAGATCGCACGTTAGTAATTGATTAAATTAATGGGAGAACTCCTCAATTTAAATTTTAAACCTTTCATTTCTGGAAGAAATTACAAATGCTCAACGTGTGACTTTCGAGAGAATGAGGATGTGTTCCACTTCCTAGGAGTTGTAGAATTCTTAAAATGATAGGACTGAAGTTTTTTTGGAGCCTTCTGCTTGTCAGAATCTGTAATGGTCCAATATTTGAATGATGCAGACTGGTTGACATTGGTTGATTTTTTAAAACATGCTCTAGCGAATCGTTCATTTTTGACTGGCAATTCTAAATTATTGAATTAAAGGATTGTCTTAAAATTAATAGCTTTTCAGAGAATTTTTAATAATTACAAACAGAATCAAATAAAAACATTCAATGTTCTGATTGAAAAAAATTTCAAATTCTTTTAAACTGAATGATAATTGGTTTGTTAATTTGACATCGGTTGATATACCAGTCAATGTCAAAAATATTTTAAGTTTAGGCCCATCATTCAGTTTACCGTACCATAATAAAAAAATTCCATTAGACAAGATTTTAGCTGATACAGAACACGCCGTAGATTTAGTGCCAGATTCGGATAAAGATTCCTCAAGAGCGAAGATTGTTAATATTATTACTAATTTTATACAAACCTCACAACATACATACATCCTTTAACTATTCTATACTATCCAATGTCAAGATTACCAAACAATTCCTTACACAAAATCCAAATTTTATCATCCTTTCCATTGATAAATCTAGACAAACTGTTGCCATGTACAAAGACGAATATGGTAAGAAAATCTCTACACTCATCTCGGACACTGACACTTACACTAAGTTAAACAAAGACCCAACGAACATCATTAGAACAGAAACTAACCTACTTATCACTGAACTGTACAAAAATAAATACATTGACATATACTCAAAAAATCAACTTACTAACAATTCTCCTATTCCTCCCAAAATCTATGGCCTTGTTAAAACACATAAACCGGGCAACCCTCTAGGATTTATCATTTCCTTCATCAATTCTCCTACCTATCAGTTATCCAAATTCCTATCCGAAATATTACAACATCTTTCATCTGATCTATATAATATCAAAGATTCTTTTACGCTCAAAACAAAAATCAATAATCTCCAAATTCCAACTGACTACTCCCTCATTTCTTTAGATGTTTCCTCTTTATTTACTAATGTTCCCATTCCTGAGACCATTGAAATTATAAAAAGTAAATACCACTTGTTAAGCAATATTACCAAAATTCCTATTGAATTGTTTTCATACCTACTCCTTCACTGTTGTAACTCTGGCTATTTTACTTATGATAATAAATTTTATAAACAGATTTTTGGCACGGCCATGGGTAGCAGTTTAGGACCCATATTAGCCGACATTTTTATGACTGAATTAATTGAAATTTCTTTGAAAAAACTTCCTTTTAAAGTTCCCTTTTTCTTTAAATATGTTGATGACTGTCTTAGTGCTATTCATTTACAATACATAGATACAGTTCTTGAAACGTTCAACTCCTTTCACCATCACCTTAAATTTACTTATGAAATTAAAACGAATGAACAGATCAATTTACTTGACTTAACAATACTGCGCCACCACAATTCTTTAATTACAGATTGGTATGTTACACCTATTAGATCAGACCGCTATTTACATTTTAATTCAATAGAAGGGAAATGGCGCAGCTGGCCCACCTAAAATACGAAATGGTGGCCATCCCCACCCCTCCCCCAAGCCACGCTCACCGACCAATCATCGAACTGGACGAGCACTTAAGCCACGCCCACCGACCAATCATCGAACTGGACGAGCACTTAAGCCACGCCCACCGACCAATCATCGAACTGGACGAGCACTTAAGCCTCGCCCCACTTATCCCCTCCCGTCACTAAGTCACGCTCAGTTACCCCGACCAGCAACCAATCATCGATTTCGACAAACCCCTTAAAACCACGCCTACTTACCCCCACTCCTTAAGCTATCTCATCCAAACCGATGACTCCATTTTCTTTCTATCCCCACCCTTTAACTTAGCATCCATTCCGATGACTCCATATTCTCTCCATTACCCTTACCCCTTAACCTATCATCCAAATTGATGACTCCATTTTTCTTGTCACCCCCACCCCTATCCTATCCTATACTGCTGACCCCATTTTTTCTTTCCACCTCCACCCCTTGAACTAGCATCCAATCCGATGTTCCTATTATTTCTTTCCACCCCCACTCCTTAATCTTTCATCCAAACAGATTACTCCATTTTCTTTTCACCCCCAGTCCTTAATCTATCATCCTAATCAATGACGCCATTTTCTTTCTACCTCCCTCACTCATGCTAACAGAAAGCTTCACCTTACAAACAAGATGGCGAACTTAACCGAAGCAACTCTCACACCACCCCCTCTCCTCCCCATACTCTGGGAATTATTTTTTATTTTATAAGAAAAAACTTGTCTTATCTGCGATTCGATCCTACATTCTTTAGGTTGGAAGTCCATCACCATAACCAGTCGGCCACAATGATCCTCTCGCTAGCTATACTTTTCAACGTACACTTCTATTTTAACTCAACCCCCGCACTATAATAATTTTATTCGCCTCGCCCCACTCACAAAAAAGATAAAAAAAATTATAAAAAAAAAATATGGCGGAGTGGCATTCAACTTTCACACATAATAATAAGAAAAATAATTACTCACTTACCCCTCTCCAGGACTGTTGCTGCTGTAACGATGTGCACATACCAGACACGCATTTAGAACTGAATTTCAGACAGCAACTTACTACTAGTAACATTATCCCCACTCCTATGACGTCACATTGCCACTTTATCAACTAAAATGATGGCTCACCATGCAAGTTACAACAATTCGTGTCCATAAACAGCATACATATCCCAACCCTTACATTACGCCACCCATGTGAGCCAATAATATTTCGAATATAATAAAATAGAAAGAAGAAATACTCTTCTAATATCTATGGTTATTATGAGTTATCATGCATGTCTCAACATGCCTGATCAAACTTCAGCCAGCTACAGTTCACATTTTCTTTCTCTATAATTTAATATACTCACCAAATTTTATATATGTTTCTTCACCATATAATTAAAATTCCATAGAATAAATAAATTACCTTTTTATTTAAAAATTCACAAAAAATAAATTATACAAATCATTCCAAATTTTATTTCATGTCTTATTTGTTTATCAAAAACCTAATAAAAAAGTAGATATTTTCCTGCTGTTTGGTAGAAAAACTCTCTTTAGCTGCTCTCCATATGTTGTAGTACAAATATAAGTTATACAAGCCACGGCAGCATATAACTTACCTTGTTGGATCATATATGATGTAACTTATCGCAGTAAAGATTAGAAATGAAAATTTTTCTTTCAATGCCACCAATTCACGCACACACTTTCTCTAACCTTACAATATTATGACGACACTTTAGTTAGCTCATGAAATGCAAGTCCTAAATTTTGTGCTAATAATTATCATATGTTATTCAGCCCCCATCTAGACTGTCTCAACTCACACCCCTTCTAAAAGGTCACAACACGTCTAAACAGTCATATATTTTTTTCCCTCTAACCTAGGTTTTTTGTCATAATCTATCGTGTTTTTTCAAGATTCAACATGTATTTTGCCCTTACATGCTGAAAATTTTGATTTTATTAACATACAATCTGAACTGTAAACAATGAAACGCATGGATAAGCTTCCTAATCTTCTTAACTAAAAATATTGATTTGCTTAATTAAATATATTATGGAGGGTTCTTACTGAAATTACATTTATAAGGAAAAAAATTTTTGGTCATGGAAGTCTCCTTGATATTTTTTTTTTCCAATATTAGTTTAATTATTGCAAGTTGCTTATAGCCATCCTTTCTCATAGTGGATTTGCTAAGGACAACAAATTTTGTATCGAATATATAATGAAATAGACTATTTTCTTTGAGTTAATGATTAGAATTTAGAATCACCTATCAGATCCAGTTACGGAACAGACATCTTAAATTAAGCATATTTGACTGTAAAAATAATTTGAGCAGCTACACAGATTGCCTGGCGTGAATATTATACCATATTTATTGGAACCTAAACGAGGATGAGATATACAGAAATATTTTTATAGTTAAGAAGATTAAGAAGCTTATCCATGCGTTTCATTGTTTACAGTTCAGATTGTATGTTAATAAAATCAAAATTTTCAGCATGTAAAGGCAAAATACATGTTGAATCTTGAAAAAACACGATAGATTATGACTAAAAACCTAGGTTAGAGGGAAAAAAATATATGACTGTTTAGACGTGTTGTGACCTTTTAGAAGGGGTGTGAGTTGAGACAGTCTAGATGGGGCTGAATACTTACATATGATTATTATTAGCACAAAATTTAGGACTTGCATTTCATGAGCTAACTAAAGTGTCGTCATAATATTGTAAGGTTAGAGAAAGTGTGTGCGTGAATTGGTGGCATTGAAAGAAAAATTTTCATTTCTAATCTTTACTGCGATAAGTTACATCATATATGATCCAACAAGGTAAGTTATATGCTGCCGTGGCTTGTATAACTTATATTTGTACTACAACATATGGAGAGCAGCTAAAGAGAGTTTTTCTACCAAACAGCAGGAAAATATCTACTTTGTATTAGGTTTTTGATAAACAAATAAGACATGAAATAAAATTTGGAATGATTTGTATAATTTATTTTTTGTGAACTTTTAAATAAAAAGGTAATAATTTATTTATTCTATGGAATTTTAATTATATGGTGAAGAAACATATATAAAATTTGGTGAGTATATTAAATTATAGAGAAAGAAAATGTGAACTGTAGCTGGCTGAAGTTTGATCAGGCATGTTGAGACATGCATGGTAACTCATAATAACCATAGATATTAAAAGAGTATTTCTTCTTCTTTTTTTTATTATATTCGAAATATTATTGGCTAACATGGGTGGCGTAATGTAAGGGGTGGGGATATGTATGCTGTTTATGGACAAGAATTGTTGTAACTTGCATGGTGAGCCATCATTTTAGTTGATAAAACAATGGATAGTGGTTTTGTTTTATATATAGATAGATAGATAAATAAGTAAAAAGTATTCTCATAAATCGATGATAATCGATATACTAGATTGATATGTGTAATCGTTATGCTTGATCGATACATATACACACATTAGTTTGGTATAATTTATAACTTCCACAGATTACAACACCTGTAAAAAGGTTCTACTGGCTTAAACTTGAGTGTTGTGCATGCGTAAAATAGCATATGGCAAAATAGCACTTGCGCAGAAGGTAGAAATCCTATTTGTTATATAAGTAAAAAGTATTCTCATACACAGATTACAGCGCATGCGTAGCAGATTTAGAAGTTTGAAACTTGCAATTCTAATGGCTGTGACGTCATAGAGTGAAAATAATAAGTTATAGATGGGCAGTTTTGTCTGGAGTTTGCCAGTTCTCGGGGATGCGTGTGTTGTGTTAAATGTAAGCATTAAGAGCAGCAGGCAGTTGGATTGGGTAAGTAACTTTTTTTTTTTCTTTATGACTTGTTAAATTTGGGTTATGATGAAAATAATGATTATTAAGCTGCATGTAAATAATGCGTTCCTATTGGCTAAGCGTGTGAGAGCCGCTTCCATTAGCTAGTGCGCATAATCGAAATACAATATAGTGCTACATTCTGAATGGATTGACGTCACTAGAATGGGTGGGGATAGCTTCTAGCGATGTGCAATATTCTCCATAACTCTTAAGAAGATTAAGTCTTAACATTGTATATCATTATATAAACATACAATTATTTTCTTAACAGGATTCAGTATTAACAATGTTCGATGCAAATATTTTTTTCATACGATTATTAATAAAACCAGCAATACTATTGGCTAATATGGGTGGCGTGATGCTAGAGGTGGGGGTATGTAGACTGTTTACTAGCCAAGAATTGTTGAACCTTGTATAGTGAGTCATCATCATCATCAACATTATTTTAGTTGACAAAACAATTAAAATTTGACTCATTGCATACACTTATATTTTTTCTTAATCGAATTAAGTATTAACAATGTTCGAAGAAAAAATAATAAACCTTTTAAAATAAAAAAAGAGATTAAGATAAGAGTAGATATTTTTTTTATAATAGAATTAAGTATTAACGTTGTTAAAAAAATTAAAAACCTTTTCTCATTGTATATACTTATATTAATCGGATTAAGTATTAGCAATGTTCGAAATAAAAATAAACTTTTTAAAATAATAAAAAGGAATTAAGATAAGAAAAATGACTCGTTACATATGCTTACATAATCGGATTAAGTAGCAGCAAGGTTCCAAATAGAAATAACAAACTTTTAAAAATAATAAAAAGGGATTAAGATAAGAAAAAAATATATATATTTTTTTAATAAACCTTTGCCTGGATGACCCACTTAGTAATAGGATTAAGTATTAAGTGTTGTTAGAAAACTAAATAATAAACCTTTTACAAAGATAGGGTTTACATTTTTGTTGAAACATGCATGGTGACTCATTGTATATACAACATTCTTCATAAGTAAGGTAAGTAACATGTCCGGACAGGCAAGATATATGTTGATTTGAGTACAAAGTTTAATAAACAAAAATAAAAATAAAAAGATTAAGATAAGAATAGATATTTTTTTTTTCATAGGATTAAGTATTACAAAACATAATGCAATAACTAACCTGTTGTAGTAGAAGCAGCAGTGTTGTTTTTTTGGGGAATTATCTAGAAGGCAGTGGTTTTGTTACATATATATATATATATATAAAATTGAATATTTAATACATTTTAATCATGAAGGCAGTGGCAATGTGACGTCATAGGAGTGGGGATAATGTTACTAGTAGTAAGTTGTACTGTCTGAAATTCAGTTCTAAATGCGTGTCCGGTATGTGCACATCGTTACAGCAGCAACAGTCCTGGAGAGGGGTAAGTGAGTAATTATTTTTCTTATTATTATGTGTGAAAGTTGAATGCCACTCCGCCATATTTTTTTTTTATAATTTTTTTTATCTTTTTTGTGAGTGGGGCGAGGCGAATAAAATTATTATAGTGCGGGGGTTGAGTTAAAATAGAAGTGTACGTTGAAAAGTATAGCTAGCGAGAGGATCATTGTGGCCGACTGGTTATGGTGATGGACTTCCAACCTAAAGAATGTAGGATCGAATCGCAGATAAGACAAGTTTTTTCTTATAAAATAAAAAATAATTCCCAGAGTATGGAGAGGAGAGGGGGTGGTGTGAGAGTTGCTTCGGTTAAGTTCGCCATCTTGTTATGTAAGGTGAAGCTTTGTTAGCATGACTGAGGGAGGTAGAAAGAAAATGGGGTCATTGATTAAAATGGAGTTATCGGTTTGGATGAAAGATTAAGGAGTGGGGGTGGAAAGAAATAATAGGAACATCGGATTGGATGCTAGTTCAAGGGTTTGGAGGTGGAAAGAAAAAATGTGGTCAGCGGTATGTATGATAGGATAGGGGTGGGGGTGACAAGAAAAATGGAGTCATCGATTTGGATGATAGGTTAAGGGGTAGGAGTAATGGAGAGAAAATGGAGTGATCGGAATGGATGCTAAGTTAGGGTGGGGATAGAAAGAAAATGGAGTCATCGGTTTGGATGAGATAGCTTAAGAAGTGGGGGTGAGTAGGCGTGGTTTAAGGGGGTTTGTCGAAATCGATGATTGGTTGCTGGTCGGGGTAACTGAGCGTGACTTAGAGACGGGAGGGGATAAGTGGGGCGTGGCTTAAGTGCTCGTCCAGTTCGATGATTGGTCGGTGGGCGTGGCTTGGGGAGGGGTGGGGATTGCCGCCATTTTGTATTTTAGGTGGGCCAGCTGCCCCATTTACACACCGAAAAGATCTATTTCCTCAAAGATTTCACAAAACGCGTCCTCACCATTGGCCACTCTAAATTTCACGAAAAAACCTAAATATCCTATCCAAACTTTTTCAGAATATTGATTATCCGAAATCTTTATGTAAACCAATATTTGAATTGCCTCTTAACAATAGTATTTTGCCCCGAATTTCGGATAATAACCAAATTTCATCCTTGAATCCCAATTCCACATCTATTCCGAAATATATCTGCTTTCCTTATATAAGAAACCTATCAGAAAAAATATCCAAAGTCCTCAGACCATATAACATTATCCTAGCACATGAAACAACGAATACAATACACAAACTGTTCTCTAAATTAAAAGACCCTACGCCGACTGAAATTACAATCAAATATTATTTATAAAATAAATTGCCAGCCATGTCCCGCCACGTATATTGGACAAACGAAACAATATTTAAAGAACAGGGTATACCAACACGACTATGACTGTAGAAAAAACAAACCTAACTCTGATAACATAACAGCACTCACTAAACACCATACTGAAAAAAGACACGATTTTGATTTTCCAACACCAGTATTTTGGCAACTGAACGTAATAGGAAAAAACTTAATTTTTTAGAAATGCTATATATAAAAAAAGAGAAAAATTCTATTAATTACAGGACAGATACCAACAGTCTCTCTTCAATTTATCATAACCTGATTTCCTAATCCTTGACCTTGTTTTTTCCAAATTAGACCACTCTCTCCACTAGTCCCGTTATAAATATACCTGCCTGCTGTTCAATATGGTTTATTTGTTCACTATTCTCTGTGTTCTTGAGGTGTTCTCAACTTGTAATTCCAAAACTATACACAAGTTTTCAAATTTTGATATGTTTTGAAGATTAACTGTTTCTTTTTATTTTTGATGTAAGTAAACCAAAAAAATTTTTATAAATTAATCCATATTTATTTTTTATATTTTTATTACATTCTGATTTTTATTTTTTGATTTTGACTTTCAAAAAAGAACCTATTGTATTTATATGTTGTAGGCCTTGATAAAGACAATATATTTGTCGAAACGTTGGCAAGAATTTAAGTTTTTTTATTTTTTTTAAAAAAGATCGAAACTCACAATCCTTTTCCTTCTTAAAATTAAGTTTAAATTTTTCTTTCTGTATTTTCTTTTTTATTGTATATTTAGAAGATAATGACTGATTTATTTGATTATTGGTTTATTTAAAAAGTCATATTTTGTTTATTTATTATTTAATCATAAATTTGTGTACACAACTGAATTTAACTAAACTCATTATATTCTGAATACATTTATATAAAACAATGGTATTACTTATTTATTTTAAAGCAAAATATTAATAATTTAAACATATAACAGCACTCCTGACATACAGCCATTAAGCTATGTTGTAATTATTTATACAAGAAAAGAACATTTTTACAATTTATAATAATTTATTAGGAACAAAATAATTTATTTTTACAAGTTATAATGATTTATACAACAAAGAACATTTTTACTATTTATAAAAAGATGTGTTAAATTTTCAATTTTGAAAACTTCACTCTTCGAAATTGTTTGCAACCACATGAAATTTCAAATGTTGGAACGTAAAGTGACGACGATCTGGGCGTAAGATGGACTTGTAACGACTAAAAGATCGTTCAACATCTACAGATGTTATAGGTGCCTTGCTGAAAGAAGTTATCTCGTTGGTTGTAAAGGGTACACGATGTTCTGAGGTGACTTCTGTTCCACTGATAATATCAGAAATCTGGCAGATGGTCTCCCACCCTTTGTTCTTGCTCAGTACTTCTACCAGTTTTGATCTGATCAGATCTCCCTTACTCCCAGGTATTCCTTCCACCTTTTCGATGACTTTTTTAACGTTGGACACGTTTTCTGTCAGTCGAACATTTTGGGACTCAAGTTGGGTACTGGCTTGTGCAAGAAATACGCAATTGTCAGAAATGAATGCAAGGTCGTTCCTTAAATTAGGTTTCTCGAATAAAGACTTGGCTGTATTTATCGCTACTGCTTCGTTTTCGAGATGTGAAAGGACATTCTTGATTTTATTGTAGTTTTCAAAGTAATACTGAGCTGCTTCCAGCCAAGTACCCCATCTTGTCAATATTGGTTCTGGTGGAAGGCACAAGTCTGGATAGAGATCTTTTAGCATTTTAATGCGACTTGGTGCTTTTAAGAACACTTTTATAACCGAGCAGATTAAGGAATCTACGTCACTGAACAAAGATCGGACAGTTTCTGCTACTCGATGCAAGGCATGAGCAATACACGTCACATGAATTATCTTAGGATAAAATACCTGAATAGATTGCCCAGCCTTGACCATGTTGGGGGCAGCATCAGAGAGAAACAAAAGAACTTTTTCGTTCAAAACTCCACTGGGCCATAGGATATGCATTGAGGCATCGAAGAATCGTGAAATGGTGGAATGATTGCATTTTTCGAGAACCTCACAGTTCAAAAGGAATGGCTTCGAATCCACATCAGCATCACTGTCAAGTTTTCCAATAACTGTATTGGCAATATACCTGCCCTCAACGTCAGTGGTTTCATCAATTGAACCCAAATCGGTCCATCTTTGATATGTTCTCGAATTTTGGTTAGTGTATCTTTATAGGTATCTTCCAGGTAGTTTTTCCGCAGAGTGCTCTCGTCAGGCATTTTTTTCCCAATATAGGTCTCTAAGAATCCTTTGAAATGAGGATTTTTAAGTTTGTGGAAAGGGATATCTGCTCTAACCAAAGCCCGACACAGATCTGTACTCAGAGTAGACTTACTTGATGATGGAGATGTAAGGAAGGCTTGATAGGACGTCCTCTCTTTCTTTCTGTTTTTATTCTCTATGTGCGATCCGGTGGCAATATGTTGGGTGACTTGGGAACGTTGAGAGCAAGAAACGCGCTTGTCACAAGCTGTGCAGTACAAAATGTCTCCATCACTTCGAAAAAGTTCTGCTGGAAACTCGCGAAGATATTTAGCAACCAGTTGTCTGTTTGAGGCCGATGTTCGTGGCATTTCACCCAAAAAAGAATACACTAAGTGACCGAACGAAATGAATTGGACACTTCAATGAACGAGCTGAAAGAACAGACAAAGTCAGACAACTTCAAAGAACTAACAAGTGCCCGTCACTGTTTAGCAGCATTCTGTGTAAATTACAATAACCATTGTACCCACTGTGATTCACAGCCCTACAGTCTGTGGTTCACAGTTCCTGTCAACCACCTCCCAATTATGAAAATATGCCCAAAATGAAAAATATGAAAAAATATGTACATATTTTGATTAAATATGTAGAAATATTTATTTATTTTGATCAAATATGTATAAATATGCGATAACATCCAAATATGTGGAAATATGTGAAATAAAAGTAGACTCAAACGGCTTAAAAAGTGTCAGTATGAATACTTCTAGTTGAAAAACGTCTGTAAATTGCCTAGAAAAAAATATGTAAATACATACGAATCCGTTCCCTAGTTATCACACCGTCTGGCAAACGCATCTGAAAATGGGCGAAA
The DNA here is from genome assembly GCA_011037195.1 of Triatoma infestans. Taxonomy (NCBI): domain Eukaryota; kingdom Metazoa; phylum Arthropoda; class Insecta; order Hemiptera; family Reduviidae; genus Triatoma; species Triatoma infestans. Next base: position 114,944 of record JAAEAF010000672.1, on the reverse strand, counting down.
GCCCGAAACCGGTCGATGACCACAAAATGAAGCAGGCTATCACGGAAAATGTCTCTGGTGCTTTCCAGCTCTGCGGAACCAACCACCACAACAATATATACTTAATTTATTACTTATTTATGTTTAATCTTAAAAATGAATAAAGTAACTATATTACAATGGAATGCCAAGTCTACTATTGCAAATAAGGGAAGCTTGGAAATCTGTGTACATTAAGAAAAAATTAATATAGCTTTATTGAGTGAAACTTGGTTAAAACCAAACTCTGTTGTAAAGTTTTCTGGTTATAATATAGGAAGGAATGATTGATTGGATGGGAAAGCAGGTATAGCAATACTAATTAATCATAATATAAGTTTTACTGAAATTATAAATTTATATAAAATAAATGGACTGATGGCCTTAGGAAATTCTTTACCCCCTTTTAAAAATAAAAGAGCATTATCAGTTGTTTCTATTTATAATAAGAATATCAACTTACCTAAGAATAATATCACTTACGCAGAATGGGACAAGTTTATCAAAAGTATCCCCCCTCCTTTTATAATGGGAGGTGACTTCAATGTACAGAATCAAGTTTTTGGATCTACATATACAGGCGGCCAAACGTTGTTTATTATTGAAAGCACTGCATGATAATTTAAAACTGGGCTTCCAACCTTAGTTAAAAATATTAATGAAATAAATGAATCAGCCATAGACATAACTATTTGCACTCCGCGGCTGGCCCCATTATTTAACTAGTCCCTTCTAGATCACACCCTGGGTACCTCATATATGAATTATTATCGAATCATTGAATAAAGTAATAAATACCATAGTAGACAGCACATGCGGAAATGGAATATTAAAAAAGCAGACTGGGATTCCTTTCGACAAAATATGAGCGAAAACATAAGTTCTATTAATAGTTACACAGATTTTATCTCCGCCCTGGACTCAGCCAATGAAAAGGCTATTCCACAACATAATATGAATGGGAATAAATGCTGTATTTGGTGGATTGACGAGTGTAAAGAGGCAACTGAGAAAAGAAAACAAACATTTAAACAGCATATGCGAAATTCTAATTACGGAAATTTTTTAAAATACAAAAAATAAAGTGCTTTAACTAAGTTAATAATTAAAAATTGTAAAAAAGCTCACTGGAGAGAATTTTGTGGGAAATTGAATAAAAGTACACCAATTAAATATATGGAGAAAATTAAAATCATTATCAAAAACAGAATATAGTAGAATACCTCTAGTTCAAGGTGAGTGGTACGTCGATTTTATTAATAAATTAGCAACCTTTTTCGTTCAAAATAAAATAGAATTCGAAGATATTAACAGAGTCATAAATAACGAGCCATCTTATAAGTTAGTGCAACCTTTTACAATAAACGAATTAAATAAAGCAATTAAGCAACATTCAAATACAGCCCCAGGGATGGATAATATACACCACCCTATGGTAGAAAATCTTCCGGCCACCGCAAAATTAGTATTATTGAAATTTTACAATGATATGTGGACGAAGGGGAATTTCCAAGCGAATAGAAAATTATTTAATTACGCCTATATTAAGACCCAATAAAAATAGACAGCAGTGTGACTCTTATAGCCCCATAGCACTTTCCTCCTGCATAATGAAAACACTCGAAAGAATGATTAAGTATAGATTACAGTGGTGGCTAGAACATAAAATGTTGCTAGAGAGCCACTTTGGGTTTAGTAAGGGTAAATCCGTATATGGCTGCCACACACAAATAGCTACGGATATCTACCTAGGATATACTACGAATAACGTAACATTAGCTCTGTTCTTAGATTTAATCTGTGCGTACGATAACGTCCAACTTCCAATATTGGCTGAAAAAATGAAAATTCAAAAATTTCCTGCAAATTTACAAAAAACATTATTGGTTTAATTTCAAACGGGAATACTTTGTAAAAAAAAAATCTGGTGTGAAACACAAGTTTCTCTCACTCCTGTTCTCAAAATTATAATTGACAAAGGTTATAGTTTGTGTACCAAATATAACGAAATTCTCGAAAACTGAAAAAAACTGTTCAGTAAAAGAGCGCTTCCGTTTACTAATTTTCGTAAAAACTTGGAATTTTAGGCCATCTAATTATTTCTAATTAATTTGTTTGGATGAAGAATCTGTATAATCAAACTATGATACCACTTAGAGAAGCTGTAACCCTAACCCCCCCTAAAAGTGCCCTTAAATGAATTTTATCAAAGAAATGTTTTAAATAAAAGTTATAGATCTTTGTATTTTAGTTTTAATGTTTCAAGAAAATCGTCGGGAGCCATTTTTGAGAAAATCGCGAAAAAGTGAAAAATCATTTAGTAAAGTGGTAAAGTAAACGCACTTCCGGTTATCAGATTTTTTCAAACTCGATTTCACAACATATTTATTTCTAATTAAGACTATTTAGATGATAGAATTTTCTAATAAACTGAAATAGCACTAGATGAAACCTATCCCCACCCCTCCCCCATAAGTGCCCTTAAATGAATTTTCACAGAGAAATGTTTCAAATAAAAGTTGTAGCTCTTTGTATATGTAGTAGATATACCAAGTTTAAAGAAAATTGTTGGAGCGGTTTTTGAGAAAATCGCAAAAATGTATAAAAAAAACTAGTAAAATGGTACTTCCGGTTGAGGAATTTTGACAGATGACCCACTAGCGGATCCCATGGTGATAACTAAACGGAATATCAAGTTTGAACTTTCTACGATTTTTCGTTTTTTAGCTATGCGTATCAAATACATACATACATATACACACACACACGCGCGAGCGCGCATATATATATATATATAGTGAGAGAGAGAGGAGAGAGAGAGAGAGAGAGACCATTTGCTAAAAACCACTTTTTTGGACTCAGGGGACCTCAAAACGGATATTTCCGGTGAAAACTCAATTTCGAAAATTTGACACGATTACAATACTTCCATCTACTAGGAGTAAGAGAAAGTAATAAATGATAAAATAGAAGGACTAATAGTAACAAAAATTGAATTGCTTGAAGGAAGTATTGTGTCGCCATTATTATATTCAATATACGTTAAGGATTTAGAAACTATTGAAGCAAAATGTAAAATTGCTTCATACGTAGACGACGTTTGTATTTATTTAACAAAGAAATCTGTTGAAAAATGTATACATGAATTAGAAATGGTTGTAAAAAAATTATATCAATGGAGCTTGAAAACGGGCTCTCAATATCCGAAACAAAATAAATTTTAGTTCCGTTCACGAGAAAGGGAAGGTTAAATCTCACCAACGAGCTCTATTTAAGTTGCTGGAAGTTTCCATGCGAAACATCAGCAAAATTTCTAGGTTTAATTATGGACAAAACCCTTAACTGGAAAAGTCATGTTAAAAACATAGAAGCCAAAATTGGAAAATATATGAACATTCTATTCTATGAGCTGTATGTCATAAAAAATGGGGCGCGGATCCAGAAATATCATTATCATATTACAGGGCCACCATTAGGGCGATAATAGATTTTGGATGTTTTCTATATGGACAAGCTAAAAAGTCAGTTTTGCGGCTATTAGAAATACTACAAAACAAATGCTTAAGGCTATGCTTGGGATTTCTAAATAGTACGCCAATAGATATTTTATATGCAGAAGCTTGTGAAACCCCCATTAGGTACAGAATGCAAATAATTTCTGACAGATATGTAATAAAATTAATGAGCAAAAATAGGAAGTTATATATGCAAATAAGTGGTTAAATGACAATAACGTTTTGACACTTTCCTTTTGGAAGAAAAAAGATGCTCCTATTTATACTGTCAGTTTCATATTTACTTCATAATTCAGAGAATTCGTATTTCAAGCGACTCACTCACTACCAATCTATCCCACTAAATATGAATACTTGTATCATAATATTAATATTAGCAAATCTGTTGATCTTAGAACAATACCTCAAGAATATAGAAATTCTGTGTTCGAGGTATATATATATGGAACAAAATTGGCCGCAAAATTATAGAATATTTACTGATGGTAGGTTGTGCAATTTATGATCCACAAATTAAAATTTTGTGAACTAGCGAAACTAAAAAATATGCCTCGATCTACACTGCAGAAACAGTAGCTATCATAATATAATTAAAATATGTAATAACAAAAATTACATTATATTAAGTGATGGCCAAAGTGCATTAAATAAATTAGCAAATTTGAGTAAATCTCCTATCATGGACCATCTATTTAAAGAAACAATTCAATTATTGGTAATTTTAATGGAATGGGGATTATTTGTGTTTTTTTTTTCTGGGTTAGAGGAAATAGTGGCGTAAAAAACAATGAAATCGTGAATAAGATAGCTAAAGAAGCGACGAAAACTACCCTCACAAAATAACCCTCACCGAACCACATTACTAATAGAATGCTCAATAATTGGCAATTAGAATACGAAACTAATTTAAAAGGAAAATTTTACAAAATGATGATTACAAAATTACTCAGACAACCATGGTTCACAGGGCTGGGTCTGAACAAGTATACAATTTATGATGATCAATTTAGACTAAGATCGAACCATGTTATTTGTGGGGCATACCTACATAAAATTAATATCAGACCCTCTTCAAATTGCAGTCTATGTAATTCGAATGAAAACTTTAAACATATAATAATGGAATGTCCAAAATTTAACGTTAAAAGAGAGATAATTTTTAGAACATTCTATAAATATTTGGAGGCCCCTTCCCGTTATGAAGATATTGTATTTTCTATTAATGCTTACGTTTAACTGAATTAAATATGACTGTAATTAATAAAAGTATGTTTGTGTGTATGGAAGTATACGAGAGGTGAATGAATGCGTTCAGGTTTAAGTATTAAAGGATTGGTTGGAATATCGAGTCCTATGCTGTAAAGCCGTATGCTATTCAAAGCTCTCTGGACCCTTACAACACTCCAATGATCGGAGCCTTCTAAGTGCAATATTGTCCTCCTCAATGCTCTCTCTTTTACAGACAACCTGCCCATCACTCAGGCAGTGAGCTGTAAGAGGCTGCTAGGAAGAAAAAATCTAAAGGCAGCACTGCTGGACTCGAAACCGTGACCTCCGCGTTGCTAATCCAGCGGCTGTCACTGACTAATTCCTTCCCTTCATGATGGGTATACTTTCTTCGGAATTTTAGGTTGACAATTATTTAGCATTGTTTCCTTCCAATAACTTTTTTCGCAGAATTACCAAAGCAATTATCCACATTTTAGTATTACGACTGAAAACCCACTAAAAAATGCAATTGATTTTTAAAGTTTCAGCCTTGAAAATTCTAAAAACCAGCACTATTCTAAAAATTCTATAAATGCACTATTATAACAAAGTTAACCCCTTCAATCGTTGGCAACATAAAGTTTAAAACAAAACAAATTTGTCATTTTGCAAACCTGGATAGCCTGTTTAATAGATTGTTGGGACGCAGCAACTGGTATAACTCTTGCTTGCGGTGAACTACCAGCAGCTTTGGCGAATGCATTGTGAGATACCTGTGTGGCGCTACTTTGAGCTGCTGGTACCTTTAAATAGAAAAACAATAATAATAATAATAATAAAAACAAATATATATATATATATAGATTCCCTGCGGATGCACTTAACCCGCAGAATTACAGGAATTATCCACACTTCCAGTATTACGATTGAAAACTTTGTAAAATGCAAATTGATTTTTAAAGTTTCAAATTTTTAAAGAAGTTGCATTCTCCGGTGCAGGCTATGTGATACCATGAGTGTCTGATATGTAGGATAGGTTTTATTCGTGTTGTTTGGTTAGGATAACCGCTGCGACACCAAGATGCCTAAAGAAGTGGCCAGATTATTGTAGGGGAAGTGACTAGGGATGCTTTTCTTTGTAACCTTGGAAGATCTATTGTAATGTATATTTTGTGAATCCATTGAATGTGAGGGTGTTAAAAAGTGGTTAAAGATCGCTGATGTTCCTGAAGAACGGAAGTGGACTCCTATAGATATTATAAATGAAAACAGTATATTTAACACATTCTTGTTGAAGATAGTCAATAGCATAGATAATCAAGAGGTTTGATTTATTTTGGAATCAACTTCAGGGAAATTTAGTGGTGATTGTTCCTTTCTGTGGGACTTGTTCGGATTAAAAAGTCCTACAGATCTAAATTGTAAATAGGGTAGTTTTTTTTTAAATCTTAGTAAAAATAGTAATACTAACAACATGTTGCGGTTGGACGTGTCTGATGACCTGCTGGATTTGTTGCATAGTAACCGAAGTCGGAAGCGACTTCTGAGATTGTACTATCAGCTGAGCGGTAGCTCCCGTTTTAGTGGACACCTGTAACAAGCATAGGACCATATTTATTAGATTTTAAATCTCTAATGAAGTATGTATTCTGATTTATTGTCAGATTATTATGTTATTACTCAAGAATTTGTCGGAATTAAGTTATCCCTGATATCCGGAAAATATTAAGTTATAGCTTACTTTTTATATTATATTTGTAACTTTTGATACCTTCATTTAGGTCACTGTTTCCGAAGAATTCAACGTGAAAGACTGAGACGAGAGGAGAGTAGAGAACTAACACCAGCAAAAGCACAAAACGAACGGTAATAATACTGCTATTTCTTCAAACATCTGGGAGCTTGATATTTCACAACGAGCTGCCCAAAACCTGGTCTGTGCTTGCAAAACAGTATTGCGATATAGTTCTTTTCAAACTCTGATATATCATTTGGCGGCTGGTGAAGTATGCGAGTGAATCCTAACAGTTAATATAAAGATAAGTAAGCTCTCTTTATTTTCTGGTAAATCTTCAGAGCTGAGGAAAATGCTTAGAATGCGGCCCTTATTTGCAAAATGGGATCGGTGTAAGAGAGTTGTTCTTGGAATGTTATATATCCAAGCAATATATGAAGTCTCCAGTGGCTGACCATCATATGCGCAAAAGGGAATCGCTAAGAGATAGAAGTACAATAGCATCATAAAGAACAGAGCAGGTACGACTCCGGCTGAAGGATTATACTATTGTGGACCCAGATCTATTACATTTACAGGCAAGGTTTTTCATTCATGAAGTGTACTTATGTAGACTGTTAGAAAAATAAAATTGCAGTTCGTGTGCTGTTTAATAATATTGTTTCTTTCATAGATATTCTTATATATATAAGGGCAGTCAACTTACTTGTCCAATCTGGGTCACTTTTTGCTGAGGTAGTTTACGATGTTGGGCAATTATTTGCTGTTGTAATGATAATTGTCGTATCTGCTGAGGTGTGACAGTTCCTGCCTTTATACTTGATCCGAGAGCAGCTCTCATCTGCAATATAATAAAAAGATTTCACCATATTATGTCTATATCTAAATTTGTAATATATTAAAATGATATAACATACCTGTGGCAATGTAAGTCCCGTAACCGGAAGTGAATTAGCTGGAACAGTCTTTACTAACGTAGCCACCTGACCTAAACCTGCATTATTACTAGTCTGCTGAGCCTAAAACAAAGTGTTCTACCTTATTATTTATTTTACAATGTTTAAAAATAAGTATGTTTGGAAGATTATTCTAATTAAAAGTTTGTATGTTATTAAAATAAACACCAGAATCACCTGTAGGCCAGCTTGGGCGAGAATCTGAGCCGAAGTGAGCTGTGCTGCTGCAGATTGAGATGACACCTTGGTCTGTTGACGTTTTAATAATGCAATCATTTCTGTTTCAGATACTGTCCGTGTAACACCACCAGTTTTCACCTAAATATATTTGTATCTATTAGATTCTATGATAAAATAGAAGTTTGGTTTTAAGTTAAATATTATAATAAAATCTTTTGTCAGTTTCGAATTTTGAGCTATTTTGAGTTTAATTCATGTTTCAGTCAAATGTTGGTTTGTTTTTTTGACTTGGTATTTTATATCTCCAGTTTACTTCCCTTAAAACTAGACTATCTTTATTGCACAGATCTAAAAATCCCTGTTTGCTAGAAGCGAGGATGAAACGAAAAACTATTGCTTTACGAAGAAATTATGTAGAATAAAAGCTACTTAAATTGCAATTCATAACACATGTAATTTATACAACTGTGATAGGATGATTTTCTTAATTCTACTATGTAATGAGTCGCATAAACTTTTCTTGCTATATAGTGCATAGTTCAGGCAATGTTTATTCACTTATATTTCAATAATATAAATAATTTCTGAAAATGTTATTTGGAAAATTTAAAATCCTTCTTGTTACAAACAAATTTAATTGACAAATTAACATTTATGAATCAATAATTTAACGATTAATAATATTTCGACTGGTGTGATTCCGAGTAGGAGCTCAGAAGGTTTCTGGATATTTGTAATGTTGTGTCTCACTGTTCGAGTATAGAAAGAAGCCTAAGGCGTACTTAGCAACAGACGTAGCTATTTCTGAATAATATTCGAACTGAAGAACTCAGTTCAAAACATTTTTCTGCATGTTTTCAGAATATTTCATGCCTTCTAAAATAACAAAAATATGAACTAAAAGCGAATCTAAAGAACTCACTTGTTGTATCCGCTGGGTGGGTGAGCTAGCCGTAACAGCAACAGACACTTTCTGCCCTGGTGAAGTCGGCGTTCTTGACTGTATTACTCTTAGTTGCTGTTGCTTCAGCTGTATATGCTGCTGACGTTGGTATACAATCTGAGGGGCACTGATTGTTTTTGTTCCCTTGACAGATGAAGCAGAAGGTGATGTCTGAACGGATACTAGATTAGCAGTTGGAGATCTTTGAATATTAGTGTTGCTGGAAGTACTTGTTGGCGAACTGATAACGCCTCTTAAAGCTGCTGCTACAGCAGTTCCACTTCCCAGATCCTGATAACATTAACATTTATTTATATAATTAACAATATTTCTGGACAATATTCTTTATAATAAAGGTTTATGCTAAATTCCGTCTGAAGAACTCTGTTTGACAGTTGAGGATATTAATTATTCTGTTAATTCAGCCAATGCAATTGAGAACTAAGAAGTTTGTTTAATGTAAATAAACATAAATTGGAAATAGAATGAAATATTAAAACAAAGATAAAAGATCTTTCGAAACCATGAATCGCTGGAATCCATTTTATAAATTTCTTTTCAACTCAAGCGCCTCGAATAGATATAATCTGTACCTCTCTCATCTCATTTCTTAACTGCAATTCTATATATATGTAGAACGCAATGATGCATATATATATATATATTTGCTCAGATATATATATATCTACAGTATACAGGTATTAGACAGGTGGAAGGCATATATATATCCTTGGGGATTTTAATGCACAAATAGGCAGGGAAAGCTTCATATGGACAACTGCGGACCGTTTCTCGCTTCATAATGAAACCAATGAAAATTGAAAATACTTCCAATTCGCGAATGCCTTCAATATGTGGGTGAAGAGCACCTTCTTCCAACATAAAGATATACACAACGGAACATGGAAAGCGACCAATGGCGTAGTCACGCAAACAGACCATGTATTAGTGAACAAAAGATATGCTTCATCAATTATTGATGTGAGAACTGCTCGAGGCCCTAATTGTGATTCAGACCACTTTATGGTGAAGGAAAAATTAAGAGAACGTTTGGCATGTGTTGAGAGTGGAAGTGGAAAAAGATATAAGAAAAAGAAATGGGATATTGATAAATTTAAAAATGAAGAATGCGCAAAATAATTCTCAGAAATTGTAACCAGGAAGTTGATGAAGGAAGGATTGGAAGAGAGGGGTGATGAAATTGAATCAAAATGGAACAGGATTAGAAATGTCTTGATAAAGTCAGCGGAGGAGGTGGTAGAAGAGAGGAAGGAGGGGAGGAATATAGAATGGTTTGATGAAGAATGTGTGGAGGCTCTGAGGATTAGAAACAAAAACAGGATGCTCGTGATGCAGCAGACTACTAGGCAGAGCACTGCTGTATATAAAGAAAGTCGAAGAAATGCAAAAAAGGTTATACGAAAGAAGAAAAGAGAATACCTAAAAAGAAAAGTTGAGCAGATTGAAACAGGGAAGTTCTATGGAGCGGTAAAGTTTTTGAACCGAGGTTTTCAACCGAGAATCGATACTTGTAAGAATAAGAATGGAAAAGTAATGCAAGGTGCACAGGTATTAGACAGGTGGAAGGAGCATTTTACTGACCTGTTAAATGGAAATAGTAGTGCGATTTTGGTAGCGGATGAAGTTAATCTTACTGATGATTTGGAACCGCTGTCTATAGAAGAGGTGATCGAGTCAATCGGAAAATTAAAAAACAATAAGGCTTCAGGAGAGGATATGCTCACAGCGGAAATATTTAAGTACGGCGGAGGCGAGCTACTCAACAGCCTCCATGTCTGATTGAAAGTATTTGGTATAATGAATGTATGCCCGGTGACTTTATGAATACAAGCATTATTTATCCAATCTGTAAGAAGGGTGACAAGCTGTGCTGCGATAACTACCGAGGCATATCCTGTTAAGCGTAGCTTATAAAATTTTCTCTAACATTCTTGTCAATAGATTAAATGCCTATTCGGAAAATAGCCTCGGAGAGTACCTGAATGTGGGTTCCGAAAAGGGCGAGGAACCCCGGGCCAAATTTTCGTTATGAGGCAGCTAATGGAAAAATGCTGGGAATATAAAACCAACCTTCATTTACTATTCATTGATTATAAACAAGCCTTTGACAATGTAAGTAGAGCGAATTTGGTAAGTGCCTTGCGGAAACTCGCCATCCCCAAGAAGTTGATCAGACTGATTATCGGTGTTGCATGATATGGTAGATAAGCTCAACGTCACAGGAAATATAATCTATTCAATGAATCAAATTTGTGTTTATGCGGATGATTTATGCATAATAGCTAGAAGCGTTCGCTCATTAAAGAAGGTTTTTCATACCCTGAAAGCTGAAGGCGATAGAATAGGTCTCGCAGTAAATGAAAGTAAAACAAAATACATGGACTTAAGCTCAAACGGCAACTGTGCAGTAGTCCAAAAACTAGAAGTAGAGAGCTTTTCTTTTGAGAAGGTAAAATCATTTATATACTTAGAGGCTGAGCTGAACAGTGAAAATAGGATTGCACTCGAGATAAATTATAGGATCATGGCCGGAAACCGTGCTTATTGTGCCAATTTGAAGCTATTCCGTTCTTCTCTATTGTCACATAAAACAAAAATTAACTTATATAAAACATTAATAAGGCCAATTGTGACATATTCCGCGGAAACTTGGACCCTCTGTGTGGCAACTGTGAATCAGTTAAGAATATTTGAAAGAAAGAATTTTAAGAAAGATATACGGTCCCACATTGGTGAGGGGAGAGTGGAAAATAAGAATGAATAATGAGCTTTATGAGATGTATCAAGAAAATGACATCGTGCAATTCATAAAGGCAAGAAGAATTGAATGGTTGTGCCATGTGGTACGGATGCCAAAAAAACTATTTTTCTCCAAAATGGAGATACAAGAGGTAGAGGGCGGCCGAGAAGACGTTGGATGCAGGATTGGAGGCCGACTTGCAGAATCTGGGAGTGACTGATTGGAGGAGGAGGGCGTTGGGCAGAGAGAGGTGGTGCGAAGTTGTAAGGGAGGCCAAGGCATACAGCTGTAGAGCTATTTAGTAAAGTAAAAGTATATATATATATTATATGATCGCTACACTTCCTCTTAAATATTTTTCCAAATATTTATATAAATATAAGTAATGAAACTCACTTGTAGATGGGCAGTGGACTGGGAATTTTTAGCAGATGAAGCCTGCACCGTTGTGGTAACATTGGCCACTGCGGCACCGTTAGCAATGGAAGTGGCCAACGCCGTTTGGGTCACTTTGCTGTGCTGTTGTTGCTGAAGCTTCAACACATACTGAGCGTCATTAGCTGTGCTCTATGCGTTATAATATATAACAAAAACAAAACAAAACAAAATTGTAAAAATTACAAGCATCAAAATCAACGAGCCCTCTGGAGCCATAACTTTCAGCTGAAAACCTCAAGGAGTGTTTTCTTTTATAAAATAAAAAGAACAAAAAAATTATAATAGTAAGCTCTTTACACACCTGTTGCGACAAAGCTTGTTTTTCCTTTGCTATCCGATCTGCTCTTCTAGAAGCGACTTCAATCGGTGATAAAGGTTTATCATAATCTATCGCACATTCTGACAATACTTCAGCATGTTTAGGATTCTTCATAGCCGGATCTACCAATAAGGGTTTTACGGTTGGAGCACGCCTATTGGACACTGATCGAATAGCATCAAATCTGGAATTCATCACCTGAGTCATTGATGAATTATTATCCTGCTGGTATAACTGTGAGGTGCGCAACGGCCGTCCGGATTTCACCTGAAGCAATAATTTTAATCAATGATCCATATAACTAAATGTAAGATTCTTTAGATGAAATAATGATCAAGTTTTTTAAAAATAGAGAAAAAAAACCTATTGCAATATAAAATTTAAATTTGAATGTTAATAAAATTATATTAAGAAATATAAATAAAGTACCGGTGGTGGTTTGTAAAGCGTCTTGGTTTTCTTTTGTTTTCTTGGGCTGTCAAAAATCAATTTTCCTTCCTCCCTTGGAATTATAACTGATTCATATCTGTAAATAATATTTAAGTGTTAGTAATATGTAGGTAATTTATTTCACTAGGAAATATACAGTACTGAGATAATTTATAAAGGCCCCAAAGGAGGGTATTAAACAACATTAAGACAAGTAGTCTTATATATTTGGTCAAAGACAGGGTTTAATCTTAGCTAAGATGGTCACCTAGAGGTACAGGTAATCCACAAAATTTCTCTAAAGTTTGTAGCTAAAATATTTATCGATATGGTGATCCATTTTTTAATTGATTGCCGAAAAATAGTTATTTCATTTGAAAGCAAATTACAACCTACGACTCTTTCCAGAAGAATTCTTTCAAATAAAAGTGAAAGCCTACACATGCTTATAAGGTTTACATAAAATTTAAAAAAAAACCTTTGGAGCCACTTTCAAAAACAAAAACTGGGCCACATATCGCAAAAAAACTGAAAAATCCATTCAGTAAATTCCTACTTCCGATTCAAGGATTTTAACTCATTAACTTCCTATCGGTTCACGTGTTGATACCCACCCAAATGGAATATTAAGACTATAAATTTTTTTTTTTTATTGGACTTAAAAACTTTTACAAAATATGATATTGAAATTAAATGACAAGAAGTCCTTGATATATATAATATGTATAAAACACTTTATTATACAGTATCGAGCTTTTGAACTGTGAGCCAGGTCGTTCTCAAGATAACCCAACTACATTAGAACAACATAGCTAAGTTGTTCTAATCTAGTTGTGTTATCTTGAGAATGCTCCCAGGTCGAAAGCTCGATACTATATAATAAAGTGAAGACGAAGAAAAAGTCTATTTATTATAATATATTCAGAAAAATTAAAAATATACAAACTTGCTAAACACATGATAAAAGATTTGGCCGTCAGTGGAGTCTATTCTATATATTAACCTAGATGTTTCATACAACAAAATTTTACTTTAATTTTATTAATAAAAATATAAAATAAAAATTATTAATCTTTTTCTTTTTAATTTAACTAAATATTTGAAAGCAATATTTACAAATCAATTATACGAAAATTAAATGAAAACGCCTTTATTAAACAAAATTTAATTCAATATATTCATTCTTTGAGTGAATGCTATCCTACAAAAATTAATTAGGGCATCCCAACCTCCACCGTTCAGATAGTCCGCAACATCGCTTCCGGAAAGAACAGAAGACCCAAACCTCCTCCGGAGTATTTCATCATACACAGGACAAACTGCCAGAAAATGGATTAGGTGCGCATTCTCCTCCCGGTCATACACTAGCTAAGAATTTCTGATCTAAGCTTTTTTAAAAGACCAATTAGGTCACCTCTAATTTTGAAGATCCGCCTAATATTAGAAAGGGACTGTTCATTATATTATATAAAACTTTTTAAATCATGCAGAAGCATTCGAAACCAGGGAGGTACATTCTAATTTCTTACTTTCACCTGAACCTCATTTTTAAAGATTCTTTAAAAATAACAAAACTACTGTTCCATAACTCACTACTATTACAATTTTCTATATTTGTTATATTTATGCTATGATTCTGGAGACAGTTACTAATTTCTTTAAACCAGTACATATGTTTAGTTATTACCTGAAGATCCAAGATTTTAGGGGTATCTATTGCCTGGCAATTGTAATATTTTTTCAATATGTAATCAAGATGCAATTTAAAAGTAAACAAAAAGATCGGTGGCCACTTGGATTGAAAATGAATAAATGCAGAAGATGTACACATGGGGACTCTAAATAGCTTTTTAATAAAGAAATATAGGAGCTTTTCCACCGCCTCGAATCTCTTCCAACCCCAAACCTGAGCAGCATACATATAATTGATCTACAAACGGAGTTGAAGATTTTTATTTTTGCAGTATAGTGGATGTTTTTATTTTCTATAAATTGGTACCAAATCTCGTTTAGACTCATTTTTGCTTTTGACAATTTGTTTTTTAAATGCTTTGACATAAACAGAGTGGGCAGAGCCAGAGCCCCAGATACTTGTACTTCCTTACTACCTCAATACTCTCACAGCCGAGGGTCCATTTTCCCTTTTTGCTGGTTTACCGGCATTATTAGTATAAAATAATTAACTAATAGTGTCACCGGGTTTCTAAAAACCATTATCTTAGATTTCTCCAGGTTTATATTCAAGTTCCACATCTTAAAATAAATAGCATATTACAGAATTAATCATTAATTGAAGGGATAACGGATCCGAGGCAAGTAGGCTTTGAAACGATCTAACGTGGGTACTTTGTAAAGCAGACTGTGCCTATCAGCAGAAGGGAAATCTACAAAGAAAGCATACACTTTGGAAGATGGGCGAACGCTCGAAACCGGTCGATGACCACAAAATGAAGCAGGCTATCACGGAAAGCGTCTCTGATATATCAGGACTTTTTGTCATTTAATGTCAACTGTCATATTTTGTAGAATATTAAGCTACACTTCCCTATTTTTATCGTTTTTGAATAATATGTTCACAGTAATACACATAATTCTAAAAAACTAATTTTTCGGACTTTGGGGGCTTCAACAAAACTTGTATATCAGGTTAAACTCAATTTCGAAAATCGGATTCGAATACAATACTTCCTTATTTGGCAGTAAGAGAAAGTAAAAAAGCACCTGTTTTTGCACTGCTTCGGAGAACGGTATGTCCTAGAGGTCAAGTTCACCATATCAGCAACCATATCCCAATTTGGTGTGTGGGCAGGTGAGAGTACAACTAAATTTAAAGTAAGCTCCTGTATTTGCTGTATTGCCTGTTTTAAAAAAATGTACCAATTACGAGAGCAATGTTAGTACTAAAAAATCCTCTAAAGTTTAAAGCCATCTTATTTACAACTACTTACTTGCAATATTGTCCAATCCTCCTGGATTACCCAATCAGGTACATGTTCCGGTTCCGGAAGTGGTTTAACCGGCAATTGTGGTTTTAGCATGTTTTGCACAGCAGGTCTCATGAGGCCACGATATCTTTGCAGACGTAGCTCCTGTCTCATTTTTATCAGTGCAGGTGATGGCCGATCAAAAAGTGATCTTGGTGCATGCATCAAAGTATCCTCTCGTTGCCGCACCTTTACCGGTGGTATTGTTCCTCTTGCACCTGTTTTTTTTATAATAATGGCAATATTCAGAAACCATTAAAAGTTAATAAAATAAATTGCAAAATTCAGTGTGTTTTAAGTACAATGCAACTTAATGAGTATTTTGTACAATTGATAATTACTGAACATCGGGAATTTTATCTGTCTCAGTATGCTTATTTCGGATTCTAGTCTACTGCCGTTACGGCTATTAATTCGTGCAGAGAGTTGGCTTCAACTTTAGGTATTTGTCACGCACCACACTAGCTGATTGTATGCGGGAGATTATATGGTTAAAGCCATAGTATCATATATGTACGTGTATTTTAAATAGTATGTTTTGAAAAATAATTACAATTAAGTCTACTCAGAATTAGTGAATAGAGGCATTATGAAGGATAGAACCCCTGATTTTATCCAGTAATGCTGATCCAACTACATACTCTACCTCAAGCTAATTCAATTATTACCTTCGGGTAAATTAGCTTCCACACGATTTCTTTTTCTGTCCTTCTTCACAAAAACGGGCGGCAATTGTGCCTCATTCATAATATTTTGCTGATACAAAAGCCCTAATGCATGATCGATATAGACATCACTGTCATCTTGTGGAGGTGTTGGAGGACACCACATCTATAATGTAAAATTAATTTGTAAGCAGATTTATAATTAAAAAAAATAAAATAGTCTTCTTTCTGAAATTATATATATATACTTTCTGAAATATTATATATATATAATTTATAAATAAAAATATATAAATACATACCGGCATAACGTCTCTGCCATCATCGGAGAGCCATATCTGAAATTTTAATAAAAATCAAATCCAACAAACAGTTCGAATTAAACCTAAAATCGATGAGCAGAGGATAAATTAGAAGGGATTTTTTTTTTTAAATCCAACTTCAGGTTTGTGTCTGAACAAAAAATATGAATGAAATAATTTTCTTGCCTATATCTACGCTGAAAATTCCTTTCCATTTCTATTAAAACAACAATTTCTGGGCATCCTCCTTTTCTAAATAATAATAATAGTAAGGAAGATATTCTCCTAGAGTGTAATATAAGTGATCAAGAAGGAATAAAGAATAGTGGTTTTTACTCTAGGAGATTCTAAATAACTAGACTAAAAATATTTGTTTTTGTAATTTTAATAATCAATCAAAACTTTCCACAAATTTAACTGAAATAATTAATCTTTGCGAGTATCCCTGCTGTGAAGAAATGAATTATCAGACAGCTTCTTCAGGGATCTGCTTTCCCTGCGGATATTCCAACTTTACTTTAATAGCTCTAACAATCATCATTTGACTTATTGTGTTAGCCGTTCTGGGTAGCTATTTGGCATAAGTATTGTCCACACTTGGAAGGAATAATGAAGAATGCGGATATTCAATCCATTACTTATAAAAACACCTTACACCTTGACTATACGGTTCTATTGTCCTATAGAAGATATTAATGATAGGGATAAAATTAAAGATCTAATCACTTGGAAGAAATTTAGAAAGAAAGGAAGATAACCACTATAATCTAGGAAAAATAATAACATCAGTATTACAAGATAACAGAACCAAACATTTCACAACAGATCAAAAAACTGTGTAGGTAGTACTAATTCAACGAGAAATTCTGAGCCTTAAAGAAATCAAAGATTTCCCAGCATCTTTCAGGTGGAAATATATGCAATTAATTGATTCGGAATCAGGAGATTATTATCCTTTCCGATAGCCAGGCAGCCATTAGAGCACTGAGCTCTTATGTCATCAGCTCTAAGTTGGTTTGGGAATGCTTAGGTGACTCAATGACCTGGGCAGGAGGAATAAAGACACCCTTTTTGGGTGCCAGGGCATGTGGGCGTTGAAGAAAATGAGAGGTCGACGCTCTGGCAAGAGAGGCGCTGCATCACACGCTTGGAGCCTGAACTCTTATGGGGTCAACGACCAGTTTCTCTTAGGGGAACTTAAAAAAGAGAAGAAGATGGGGAGGTCGCAACTCTGGAACTTCTTCCCGGGACAGAGGCAGGCAAAGATCTTCTTAGGAGATTGCAACCAAAAAATATCGGAGGCATGCACTGGGCTCAGTAAGAACAAGCTCCGCATTCTTACAGGTTTCCTTACGGGGCACTGTAGACTCAGAGAACACCTGACGAAGCTGGGCTTAGAGAGTAGCACGTGCAGATTCTGCGGGAGACGGAGGAAACTCCGATACATCTCTTCACGGACTGCGAGGCTGTCACTCAGAGAAGATTTTTAGGGGCCTGGGCAGTTACCACGAAGATGAGGAGAATATATCCTTTCTAGTACCCTCCAGAATATTGAGATTCTGGTAGGGGTGCCAACCAGAGGCATCCAAAAGTACGACCGAGAAGGTCGCAGTGCAGTGGGCCTCTTCTACCAAAATAAAAAAAAAGGCAAAGGTTATTGCCATCACATGGAATTTTCAAGCTGAAGGCACAAGTATTTTTTCCCTGCAATTACTGGCTAACATCTTTCAGAGATCTTAGCGAGCTTCCTATATCCCAATCTATAAACTATAATACATGTTATGGAACCAGCGAGAAACCGATAGTCCGAGACACAATAAAAGGACAGTAAGGCCATTCCCTCTATATATCTATACAGGATTTTTTTTTTTTTAAGGCGCGTCGAAATGTGGTCATTGGCTCCTAAACAGGATATTATCCCTTGTTATGTACAATTGACTTAATTAAATGTAGAGTGTGTTGTGGTCTACGCTAGAGTGGAGGCCGACTTGTTCACTAATTGATTTTATTTCTGGTGTATCTAATTGTTAACTTATCGACCAAGAAGTTGAAAAAAAAAAATTTTAAAGTGTTTTTTAATTAAAACCCAACGTATCGGCAAACATTGTTTGTCATCTTCAGAGGAGTAAGCACTCATAACTATAGACATAACCGAAGCTGTTATAACAAACTTCTCCTACTTTTCCAAACTTCTCTTACTTTAAGAGAGCCCCTGAAGATGGTAAACAATGTTTGCCGAAACGTCGGGTTTTAAATAAAAAAAACACTTTAAAATTAATTGGTGTATTTTTATGGAAACTTCCTGGTCGATAAGCCAACAATTAGATACACCCGATCACTTCTAACGGCCAACAATTGCAACAATTTGATTCTATTCTATTTCCATAAAAGAGGTGGTTGCCTAACCAATTATTCTGTGAACTTGTCGTTCCTGCGGATTTCCCAGCTTATTAACAACATTTACACTATTAATCCCCCAACATTCAGAAAGTACACACAAGACTTTCAGAAGTGGTTGACAGCGCAACTACTTGGGCCCAGCATACCCACCAAGCGCTTACCAAGGCACTTACTCACTCACACACAATATATACTTTAGTGACAACTATATTCATTGTATTGACACATATAAGCAAGGGATCCTCAATGAATCTTCAAGATCGAAGTAGCTTTATCTTTATAATTCCTTTATACACCGAACCAACGTCTTCTGCATGTTTAATAATTATTATTCCTCTATAGAAATTATATATGATAATAAAAGTAAATTAAATGTAAACAAAATTGTTTCATTAGAGACCTAAACACGTATTTTATTTCACGATTTACTTTAACATGCTATTACATTGAATCTGTGGATGGGTCCGCAACGCTGGATAACATCTGGTATTTTATCCGTCGAGGTATGCATATTCCACTTGATAACATCCTGCACATATATACAACCAACAAATCCACAACTGTAAGAGTAACAAAAACATTGCGTTGAAGTGAACTCTCCACACCAGCTAGGTGAATTCGCTCTGACGATGGAAAAGTAACCGAAACCGGTCAGGGACAAAAGGAATTTGCATGCTACGACGGATAAAATACTAGATTCTATTACATTATTGGTAGTTGGACTTTTCTTACATTATTTTTTTTTAGTGGCGACATGTAGATGATCTCGATCTCGAAGAAATCTCATAAACTCATTTAATATTCTACACTTCATTTCAATTAACCTGGCTGGCATTTTAATTGGTATTAAATTATACATTTTCTTGAAAATGTGTTAACATATATCTTTATAGCTATCAACTTTTACGGAAAATACTTGCATTTTTTACAGGAATTGCCGCTGACTTAGCGTCCCAGGAAATATGCGCCATTAGAGGAAAACAAATGGTTTAATTTTTTATACCGAAATTTTTAAAACGAAATAATACAATGAAACTTGGCAATTTACATAGTTCTGGCACTTTCCCAACTCCGCTGATTTTTAGAGTTCCCTAATTTTACTCACAATACTAAGTAACCATCCGTTAAGTGGCCCTCTTAGAGGGAAATCCGGATTCCTTCAGTACTAACAAACAAACCGCTAACCACATTCTCCCCCCAGCTATATAGGATTCACTGAGAAATAAGTCCTCAAAACTTTCTACAGGCATTTGTGCAACAAGCTGATTTAAGCAAACAACTGGATTAATGCTTATTAATCATCTGAACACTGTTCCAATAAAAGGAATACTACGTTCACTTTTTTGATTTTGTGAAAGGGCGGGGTATGCTAGTATTTTGTTCTGATGAACAACTACTCAAGTTTGCATTTTATATGATTTGTAAACTATAGGTTGACTACATCATATTCATGTGAACTCAATATAAATGATACTGGAAAAAAAAAAATTCAATTTTTCATTAATAAAACTTTCATGAAAATGAATGAATTGACTATTGAGAACTTGGCTATAGCAACTTCATAAATTATGCATATATTGATTTATTAAATCGATATTAATATCGATGCTTTTTTCATTGTTTATACAAGAATTGAAGTTTTTTTTGTCTCATGTTCTATTCAACAAAATTACTATTTGAATCATCAAATTGTAAAGATGCCCATTAATATTTAAGTTAATACTATGTTATAACTAAAATGGACTTATAAATTGTTCTAGCATATGTAGCAAAAGATAAAGACTTCGGGAAGTAGTATTAATATAACTTAATGATCTATGTTTGCATAATTAAACAAACTTAAGGAAATAAATATTAAAAATTAGGGTAACCAATGCTGAGCCATGTTTTGATGCCTTAGAAGATTCTTTTAAAATAGTTTTTTCATGTATTTTTTTTTAATTGCTCTATGTGCGAGACTTCTTGGTAAGAAAACTATTGAAAATAAAAATGGCTAATCAGACAATGTTTTGGTGCCATACCCATATTCTTTTTTTTTTCATTTTTACTTTTACTTTACGATTTAATTAAAAGAAGTTCAAATATTTTTTTAAAAATATTTTGTACTATGAAAAATACTTCATTTTATTTTATATAAATTATATGATGTGATAATCAAGAGCGGCCATATTACCTACCAAAAGAGCCCAGTCATTGTTCATGAAGGAAATGTCGCACAAAGAGCATAAGAACAATTAAGACACCAAAACAAAGCCCAAACATCGTTTTTTTACCAAGAAAAATATCATCACATCATAGAGAATAATTTTTACTTTTTTTTATTTCAAATACAATACATTGTACATTTTATTGTAACTATATAAAAAAACTATTGAGAATTTTTTCCAAAAAAAAAAAAAAAAAAAAAAATATATATATATAACTCAAACTTAAAGCACCAAAAAATATTTACAACAAAACAGGTCATATCTCACAAAGTAAAAAGTCGACATGTTTCAATGATATATATCATATATATATATATATATGGTACATATTTTCAATTTCTTCGACTTTTTTTTTTGTTATTCAGTCAAAATATAATTAACGAGTTTAAGTTTAATTTTATTGGCAAAAAACAAAGGTAGAAAATTAGTTATTATATATACAATGAGAAGTGCCATTTATATATATATATAAGATTTTTTCGATTCATTTCGCTTCTTTTTTTTTTTGTACAAAGAAAGGATTTTTTTGAAGGTTACATTATTAACATGGCTGAACATTGTTTCAGTTTTCTATTAAAAATGATTAGTTTTGTTCAATAGTGCAAACAACGAAATTTATGTACAATGAAAATTATTATTATTATTATTATTATTATTATTTTTTGTAAGTATAAAAACTGATATATATATATTTTTTTTAAATCTATAATTACAGAAATTTCTACAATCCTTCGCGGTTTAGTTTTGTTCTCAACACATTATTAATAATATATATAAAATATATTTCCGTTTTTTTTTTTGTTTTTTTTTTTTTAAGAGATGGATATTTATTATTATATATTTACACATTGCTGGGCCGTATTTTAAACCGGGAAAACGTAAATCTCTTAAAAAGATGCAGTCAAAAAAATTGGCTTTGTATCTTTTCTATTTTTGTATTATACATATAAAAAAAAACTATTTACAAATATTTATAAGATTTAAAAAAACGAAAAAAGAAAATGAAAGGGCAACCACATACGATTGTTTATAGGCGTCTTCAAATTATGATTACTATATTTACAATATAACACCGTACTTTTTATTTAAATATTAAAAAAGAAAAAAAAACGAACGAACAAAAAATGTATTATATCTTAAATAAAAATACGAAAGACAATCTACATTTATGATTCTTTTTTTGTGGCCGTTAATTTGTGTTGTTTGGAAAAGAAACAATTTTTTTTATTTTTAAATCCGTTATTCACAAAATTTGTCAGGTGATAGAGCGAACACTAACCAAGTTTTTTTTCTTTATGGGGAGGACACTATCACTAAAATGTATTAAATTATAATAAATAAATATATTATTACAAAATTTAACATTATATTATGTACAACTTTTTTTTTCTCTCCGATTATTACGAATTAAGAGATTTTTTCTTGGAGCTTAAGTTCATAATATATATGTAGATATATATATTATGTAAAAAAAAAAAAAGGAACAAATTCAAAGAAACATACATGCTAATTGAAAGGATGAAGTTTGGATTTTATTTTTTAACTTTAAACTAAATTTTTTTATTGTGAGATCACTCTTCCTAGGCAGAAAATTATCGAAATTAAAATGAAAATAGAGGAAAGAAATTACTAAAAATTATAACCATCAGGGTAATATCACGTGAATGTATTATTCGACTGTAATGAAGAATCTGATCTACGTTTCAGTTTGCCAAGCCTACCAGACTTATTATTATTACCAATATGATTGACATCAACGACTGGAATCTGGGCGGATGCCCTTCTTGTTCTAATTACTAGATTCGGATTGGAATATGGAGGCGGTGGAGTGGTCACTGGCGCCGAAGAAGCTGGTCGTTTTTTACCATGTGGTCCGGAGGTGTTGGTATTATTATTACTATTAACGCTTGCCCCTCTACTGTGACCGCCTCTACCACGCCTACTATGACATGTGCTTTTCGTAGACGGTATTATTGGACTATCATCTAATGTCCACAAATCTATGGATACACGACCATGTGATCTGGTCCTGGGTGTCGTATCTACCATTAATTGATGACTAGCAATGGCATTACGGCTATTACTATTTAATGAATCAACGGACGTGGGCAGTTTTGTAGATGAAGAAGAAGAAGATGGCTTGCTACTACTATTAACCTGGTTCCTTGCATCCAAACCGCTATACGTTATACTATCATCGTTTATATCTGTAGCCGATTCTAACTGTTCGCCTTTGGTGTGCTCATCTTGATCAATTCGCAGAGCCGCTAGTCTTCCTTGTTCCCATTCTCGTTTTTGCTGTTCTATTTCTGCTTCGGCTGCTGCTAACTGTTCAGCGGACCATAATGATTCGGTTTCTTCCATGAAACGCATAGCGTACTTCTCCACACCGGACAGCTGGATGAAATAACAAAAACATTAAGTTAGACAATGTAAACTAAAAATCATAAGTCAACAGAAAAGGTTTTTTTCTAAGAAGAAGTAGTCTTGCATAATACAAAGCCGTTCGACTTTGTCTCAGATTCGTGCTAGCGCTTGTATCTAGATAAAACGGTAGGCAAAGTATGGTCTGCAGCAAGTTTTCTGTGATATATCGCTAAATTTTCGTCTCTCCCGCTCCGTTAATTTTAGACAATGCTCCACATAATTTGTAGAGATAGAATCTTGATACAAAGTATTTCGACCGTCTATAACATTAAGGCTCATCCCTATCTAAATTCAATGTACTGGGCGGGCCAGCTATATTATTCAGCTATTATATTATTCATCCTGTATGGAATAGCATCATGCAGCATACTGAGTAGCTAACGTTGACAAGAAAATTATAGAGCGCATGAATTGATTTGTTAGCTGTAGTATAAAACTAGTCCTGAAATAGGAGGAAAAACTTTATGTATGTCCAGTGATTTCGACCCAGAAGTACATTAGCCTAACAAACAAATTTGAAAATTTGTGTGCATTGGTTATATTATACTCTCGAAGTAAAACTCTAGCACACCACCGCAACTGCCGTTAACAATTGCTAAATTTTACAAACATCTTTCAATATACCATTACAATATATGGAGCCCCGAAGATCTTCTTGCGATAGATTTGGCTCTTGTATCTCATTTAGAATTATTTTACGGGAAAAAAAGCATTACAAGAGTCAATAGAATAAAAAAAAAAAGAAGGAAATAATAAAATACCGACTTTCTCTTACTATAATTCTTATTATTCTAAAATGAACTAGTTCCTAAAATTTCGGAATTGTACATGTTTAACTCTCACCGGTGGTGGAACTTATTTAAGCAGAAATGGCAGCAATTTGAAGGTAATCAATTCCTTTTACCTTTTTTTAATTTTTAAAATCAACCACTTTACAACACAATATAAATTATTAAATAATAGTCCACACGAGCAAGCTGAGTGGAAGCTAGTTAGTGGTCAGCACTTCGTTTAAAGCTCACTTAAATAGCTGCGAATTAATTTTAAACAATTATATTCTATAGAGATTTGGTGAGCTCACAAGTGCGCGCTGATTAAGGACAACTACCTTACATCTTTACCTCTGCGGAACCGGTACTACATTCTAGACCATAAATTATTTTCAAATAAAAAATATATTTAAAAGGGAATATGTTATTTATGTTACAATTATTAAGAAATTATTAAGAAACTCAATTTCTCTACACACTTCAATAAACGATCATATCATATTTTACCTGTTGCATTAGTGCATTTAATTCTTGTTCAACTTTGCTCGGTTCTTGACCATCTTGTGTTTCTAATGGAATGTTTTCATCGAATTCTGCAAGTTCTGCAGCCGCTTCGGCTTTCGCTACTTTGGCTGCTGCAACATCAGTTTCGTCTTCCACTTGTGCCAGAGCAGATTCTAATGCACCTATTGAATTCTTTTCATCCATTATACTAGCAGATACCTACGTTATAAACATATTAGTTCATATTAATATTTACTACAATGCTATTAAAATATCTGGTTGTGCTATCAAGAATGCAAAAATAAAAGAAAAACAAAAGCAATATAATTTATTATTATTACCGATGAAGATTCACAACTACTTTTCTTCTCAGGATCACGATGTAACACTTCGCACATCCTTCGAGATGCATCGTTCTCAGATGTATCAACATTGAACAGATCTTGTATGGTAGACTATAATTAGTGCAGAAACATTAGTTTATATGATTTTCTTTGATATTAATAATTATGCCTATCTATATTATATATATGAAAAAGTAAACTATTTATGTTAATAGGAATATTTGTTATATTTTACAAGATGGTCTGACAAAAGAGGGTATAATTAAACTCGTAACAACTGAAGGTGCAGCTATAATTGTTTCGGTTAAAGAAGATGTTGAAAAGTAGTAATACAGATCAATTATTTACACTGAATCGGCTCCTAACTTCCGTACTGACGAGCAGCAGTGAAAGGATCTAAGGATTGAACAGCCAGTAAAGGATGAAAGGATCTTTGTCATCAGATTGGTGTTTTATTTGTTCTTACCTTACATTTCATTTTTTGCCAGCCTCTACTCGCTGAAGGCACCAGGGGGTGGGACTGCCCAGTCTATATATTATTTTTATTATTATAATATACAATACAAACATACATATATTAATATATATATAAAATAAAATCTGGTGTGGATCACTCACAAGACTTTCTCTTACTCCTCATAGTACAAGTGTATGTAGATGACAAATTTTCTTATACACAAATTTTAAGTGTTTGTCCTAACATAAATACAGAGGTGGTAGAGGGATAGTACCTACCTGAAAGCTTGGCAGGTAGGGAAGTGATTATATATTCTGGTCCAATAGAACGTACTAAAAACTGAACAAACTCATATAACATTTGAAATTTAACGCCACAAATTCTGCAGAAAAACAATTTTTTCCAGAAAATATTTCAATAAAGATGATAGTTTATATCTGTACAGTTGGCATTCCAAGTTAAGTGAAATCGTTGAAACCGTTTTCGAGAAAATTTCAAAAACACCTATTCTGTAAAATCGCACTTCCGGTAAACCGATTTACTTTAAATTTGGAATTCTAGCAATGCTTCTAATGTATATTAACATTATGTAGGTGGTAAAACCACATATTATACTGAACGATACTTTAGAGGAAAGCATACGTTACTGTTTCCCAAGAACCCCTAAAAAATCATTTTCCCGTAAAATGTTTCAAATAAAAGTGATATGTATTTATGTGTGTTATAGTACAAGAAGTTTAAAGAAAGTCGCTGGGGCCGTTTTCTAGAATATCACGAAAAACCCGAAAAAAACATTCAGTAAAGTCACACTTCCGGTTGATGGAGTTTGTTCGAAATCTTCATGTCTGATGGTAGTTCCTTAACGGAATACATATTTAGACATTATATTCGGCTGTGTATCAACATTGAAATCTGGTACGATCGCAATACTTCCCCTTACTAGGTGTAAGAGAAAGTAATAATAAATAAGGTATAGAAGGCAGTGGTGCCTCCTGGCGGCCTGGATTGTGAAACGAAAGAGGTGGTAAGAGTTTAGTTTGTGTGGCTGGACAGAAGGGAGCTCCCATTATGGTGTGCGTATTGTAAACATTAACATTAATTAATATTATTATTAATATTAATTATTTATTTGTGCAGAGGTACATGTGCCTGTTACAAAGGACGTTCACTTCTATTAGGAATACAAAAGGAAATAATTACAATTTACTATAAAAATAAAATACATACTCTTCTTAGTTAAAATAAAATTAAATAAAATTATAAATATTATTATAGATGCTACTCATGATGCATAAAAGATCTGGT
The DNA here is from genome assembly GCA_011037195.1 of Triatoma infestans. Taxonomy (NCBI): domain Eukaryota; kingdom Metazoa; phylum Arthropoda; class Insecta; order Hemiptera; family Reduviidae; genus Triatoma; species Triatoma infestans. The sequence goes on along the minus strand of JAAEAF010000672.1, from coordinate 88,076 downwards.
CTTTAACATATTTTTAATAAAATTATAAATAATGCACATATTTTTCTTATCAATATTATGAACTATTCTAACTAGTTCCTTATTTGGGCTAACATCTTTATTAATGCATAACTGTTCCCTAAATGGCTCGTAAACTGGGCAAGTTATAAATAAGTGGGTCAAAGTTTCATATTCATTTAAAGTACAAAGTGTACAAATACTTCTTGGATTGATTATATAAGATATGTTACCTATAGAAATTTTGGTTAAGTATGGTCCAGAAAGTCTGATTTGAGCAAAGATTTTTGTGACATTAAATGAAATATTTAGATTTAGATATTGCTGACAAATAAATACTGTATTGAAAAGAGGAATTCACACTAAATATATTATATGGGGAACTAATATTTCTGTCTGTGTCAATATAAAATAATTGTTGTTTATATCTTTCTAAGATGATACTTATATTGAGTTTAACTTTTAAACCATTTTCAGAGAACCTAGATCTTCCATATTAACTATTTTTAAACAATCTTTTAATTGTAAATACCAATTATATTTAATGTTAGATGGGTATGTTTCACTCAAAGCTACTAATCAATTAAAACAGAGCTTTAAGTAACTTTGATCGTCAACATTTATAATTTTTCGTAACCATTTAAGAGCTGCTTTAACGATATAAAAACTTAAATGACATTGACCCATTTCTAATCGGACTAAGTGATTTGGAGTTGAACGGGGAAGACAAAAAAGACATTTAAAAAATTTTAATTCACTTTCTCTAATTGGTCTAGGTGCCGTAGTCCCCAAACAGATGCACAGTAAAATAAACAATTTTTTAGTACTAAACTTTGAAACAAATAACAGTTGGGATCCCAGCTTTTTGATTTCCCTTTAGACAAAATATTAATTACAGATCCTATAGCAGCATTAGCTTTATTAATGGCATTACTTGTTGCATCATTAAATAGACCAGATCTTACAAATGTTACACCTAAATAATCAAAACGTTTAACTGTTTCTAGTTTTTCGTGATTATAAAAAAAGTTCCTTTCTTTTTTTGACATTCTTCCCAAACCAACATTAATTAATATTAACTTTAAACGTTGATTGTTATTATATAAAGAATTTACTTTTTAAGAAAATATTTTTTAAAATTGGTGTTATTTAAAATATACGTATATTGTAACAAATAATAAATTGTTTTAATAAACTTGCACCTGAATCAAGACTCAATCATCCTTATACGTAGTTTAATTGATTTTAAATTTTATTATTAATTACATAATTAAAAATTAAGGAAAAGAAGAACCATTACAACTTAACGACGGTGATAGGACTCTATTAGCAATAGTGACTTTTATTGCAATAGAGTTCCATCAAATAAAATTGAATCTTGATTTTCGGGAAATGGCTAATATGAAGACGGATGAGAAACAAACTGATCGATTTCCTAAGATCGCAACAATTAGCGGAAAATGATGACGCGCCCTACATTTGGAAGAATCTGATGACAAATATGCGAATGTCTCGCATCCCGTACTTAACTTAAACCGCCGAAAGAGATGTCTATTCAACAATTATATAAATTGTTATCACTAAATATAAGGACAAAGAAGGATGAAATGCTTTCTGAAATCAATTTACAAAATATAATAAAGAATGTAAATGGAATATAAAGAGGTAATAGAAAATCTAAATAATAAAATTTGTTCTCTGGAATGGGATTTAAATGAATGTAAGAATAGTTATCAAAGTAAAATAGATCTATTATATTTTAACTCATGGCAGAATTCAGAATACCAACCAACAAATAACATATTGTTTAGAGATCAGCAACAAATGATCGACCCAATCAGTATATTAGTGAATTGACACTTTCATATAAACAAATAGGACAGAGTCACGTTCCAGTCATTTTTGGCAGCACATTTAGAAGTATGGCGAAAGACTGGTACATGCAATATTGCATGAGTTTGACGATTTTGAATCATTTATAGAAGAGTTTAAAAAAGAATTTGGGGTGAGGACTATGATATGTTAGTATTCAAAGAAATAAACCAAGGGTCCTATAAAAACAATCTAGAAATGCGTCCTACCGAATGTTTAAGTAGAATATCACGGGCAAAACATTTTGGTACTTCTGTTGAACAATGTGTTTTGGTGAGAGTATTAGAGTGTAAATGATTTACATAAGCTGATTTTGGATATGGGGGAAGAAAGGATCAGAGGAGAATGTCGGCAAGATCAAAGGCAAGAGTTTCAAGAAAAGAGGTTAACTTTCAATTGGAATTCTCATGTTAACGTTGTAAAACTTTTTTTGAAAATAAACATTTTAAAGACTCGCCGCCCTTTATGCACGGATTCAATAAACGAAACGATAATAAAAACAACTCTTACCGGGATACTGTTTATGTAAACAATAAACCAAAAATTTATTAAAACTGCAACTCCTACAGAAGTGAAAATTATGAAAAAACATTCAATTCACCTAAATATGAAGATAGAAAAACACAAATTAAGTCTCATGCAATCACTATTGAAGATGATAAAATTGAAAAAAGACTAAACCGTTTCCAAGGACATAGGGATACAGATTCTACTTAGTGCTACTCTTAAAAATGAAACTGTTTCCGTACCATTTGTACTGTTGTCCCAAGTTTAAACAAGGATATTATTTTAGGTATAGACTTTCTTTCGGATCATGAGAATCATCCTTGAAAATGAAGATTAGAATTAGGTTAAGATATAGAATTAGTTATCAAACTCAAAACGATAAAAACATCAGAAATAGACAGTCTGGTTATTAAAAAAAGAAAGGGGGAATATGATAACTTTGAAGAAATCATAAATTCTATATAGTTGCTAACCTCCCAGACAATTTGGATAACCAATTAAAGTAGAAATTACTTAATACAATTTTAGATAATAAACGGATATATAGTTCATCGTAACTGAAGGTTTGGGGAATTTTTTCAAAAGAATTATCCAATCCAATATTATAAGAAAACATCAGTTAATCAAGAAATACAATTATTAGCAGATGGGGTTATTGAACCCTGTTATAGTCCTTACATTTCACATCTTGTTTGCGTTAACAAGCAGGATGGTGTCAGCATTAGACTTTGCACAGACAGTCGGCTTCTAAATAAGCGTCTACTGCCAGACTATGAACAAACTCTAAGTATTGAGAAATATTCCGTAATTGTCATAATGAAATTATTTTCTCTACAATCGATCTAAGAAAAAGCTTCTATTAAGTTGAATTACACCGAAAGTCTCGACAACATACAAGCCTTTTTATTCGAAGGTTGAACCTATCAATTTAAGGGGGTACCATTTGGTTTGAAAATATCCAGTTCGGCTTTGAATCGAGCGATAAATTCGATTTTGGGAGATTTGAAACTGACTCCAGATGGTGCATTAGCACAACCTGACAAAGTTAAAGTATTCAGAATGCTAAACCTCCAATTAATAAAAAACAACTGAAATCCTTTTTAGGATTAACAAACTATAATCCTATATATATATATTTATATATTAGATTAGAATTATTACATATCAGAATTATATATTAGATTAGAATAGATAATTATATATAGAGGAATAATAATTCAAATATATATATGAATAATTTCAAATACTTACACTTTTGAAATAGGCTGTAGTAAAATTTCCGCCTTCAATTGCAACATCTCCTAACATTCGTTTCTGGTTCGCTTTTTTCAGAATGTTCTCTTCCACGGTTTTTTCACTGACAAGCCTGATCAATATCAACAATTATTAATTTTAGTTTTCTATATGTTGTACTTAAGCATATTAACACTGAACAATAACATGAATAATTTACTGAGTAATTCTGATGATATAAATTCTCTATTTACACCATAAATTATTATTCAAATTAATTCTTGTTAGAAAAGGGGAGCAACAAAAGATAAACTGTGTCTGACTACATGATTTTGAAGAAAAGCCAAACATACAAAATTGTTGTCACTATGGCAATAGTGAACTTCGGAATACTTCCAAATTGGAATTTTCTAACACATTCAATTAATCCCAAATTATATGCAGATAGTGGAATGGTCTGATTTTAGCCCAGAAAACCTACAACACGGAAGTCCCTGAAAATATTTTTCTCGGAAAAGTTTTAATAAAAATGATAAACCTATATTATATAGTCAATTTACACAAATAAAGAAAATATTTGTCAATGTTTCGAGAGGAGCAATAAAATCTGATGTGATACACTCACATAAGTTTCTCTTACTGTAATTAATACAATTATAATTTTCTTTAATCTTCGATATTTCTCTTAGCCTTTAGACAGTAGAGGTATCCAACATATCCATGGCAGGTAACAGTTAACATGAAAGAGCATCCTAAGTTTAAGAAATTCTTTGAAACCGTTTTAAGAAAATATAAAAAAATGAAGAATCTATTCTATAAAGTCGCACTTCCACTTTACCGATTTTTCTAATTTGAAATTTTACCAATGCTACTAATGTATATGAATGTTATAAAGACGATAAGGTCTATACATTATATTGAAGTAGTATTTTAGAGGAAAGCTTAATGCCCCATAAACAGTTTGAAGAAAATGTTAAGAGTTATTTTCGAGAAAATCGCGGAAATCTCAAACAAACAAAAAATTCATTAAAGTCACTGTTCCAGTTGATGGATTTTGACCAAACCTTACTGTCACGTGGTCAAGTTTGGGCTTCCTATGATTTTCATTTTGTGATATTTTGTTAGCTATACTCCGGGTGGTATAGGTAAGTAAAGTAAAATTTTTTGTTTACAGATAATACAAATGCAGACCATTTCCTAAAAACATTTTTTTTCGCGCGGATCTCTTCTAAACATGTATTTCCGGTAAAAACTCAATACTGACAATCATAAGATGCATACTTCATCTTTCAAAATAAGAAAAAGTCTAAAAAAGAATCAGTAAAATGATACTTCCGAATAACCAATTTTGATTAAAAATATTTACAAATACCTAAAGGTACATAGAGTTATAAGTTCTTATTACTAGTTGTCTTTTTTGGATTTTATCCGTCATAGCATGCTTATATTGTTTACATGTTGCGTCTGACCGGTTTTTCTCTCAAGCATTAGGCTATCTACTTCGCATACAGAGTTGACCCTAAACTTTGGGTTTCTGTCACGCATCACACTCTTTTAGGCGAGACGAGCACTGAAGTAGTGTAAGTTAGAAGTGGTGAGTGGCATAGAAGTGGTGTGGTGCTGTGCGCAGCGATGGCAGGTAGCTACTACCCATCACTTCAAGTGGCCAGTTTTCATTAGTTAAAATGTCATCGTCACAGGATGAGGTTGCTCTTTTCTTTCTTTAAATTATTAAGATAAACAGTGCTCAAATAAATAAAAAGGCACTGGATTCACCAATGTAGAAAAATAAAAATTATCGCATTTATGTGTTTAAAAGTGATTTGCGTCTTGAAGACGAGTAATTGAAAATATGAAAAAGGCGATTCGTTTCCACTCAAAATGAAATAGTGACACGAACAACGATTAATTTATGTATCAACTAAAAAAAAGAAAGTAAAAAAATCCCTTATTAAATCATAGTTTTTTAGTGGATATCCGGACACTGTGGTATATTTGGAAACGATCAAGCCGACAGTCTTGTCAGGAAAGGCTCAAACAAAGAGCACCCTGAAAGGGATATTAATTTCCGAGGCTCTAAAAAAGAAATGAAACCGTGCGTGGCAGAAATGACTAGGGAGGAAAGCCAGCAAAATGCTGAGGGGATTGCTAGAGGTGGATGGTCGGATCCCCTCTAACCTGCCGAGCCGCGAAGCGATGGATTTGTTCAGGTTGTCCACAGGACAGAATACTTGCAAAGGCATCTGCATAAAATTGGAATAGCCGAGTCCCCAATTTGCCCGGTATGCCAGCAGGACGTCATGACTTCCACCCACATTGATTCGTGTTGGAGGGCAAACGCAAGTTTAATGTGGCAAATAAATATTAGGTCGCCAGACGTCGAATAGCCGGAGTTGCCAATGACGGCGCATAGGAAGAAAAAAAACTTCAGTGCGCGCCTGGTCTTAGATAAACTCTATTTATTCGTTATCTCAGGAGTACCTGTACAGTTTCCTGAGTGCTTGTATTCCTTTTCCCAATCGCTACAGTATATTGTCTTGACGTAAGATTTAGTACATTGCACTGAAACATGTATTTCCTGTGAAAACACGAATATCCTCGATGCGGTATTGAATATTACAGCATACTGAGAATTTATTCATCTAGTAAGGTCTTTCTGGAGTGGGTGGACTTGACCTATAGAGTATATAAACTGTTTTTGCTCTGAACAACTCTCTATTTTCGCACTGTTTTATCAAGGCATCCTGATGATGGGAGTACGCCCGGAACCGGGCGATGACAACAAAATGAAGCAGGCTGTCCACAGAAAATATCTCGGATATTTCATTTTTTGGATTTATTATTTTTTTTTTTAACTAATTTGATTATTCAGTAAATTTCTGTATTATTTTAGAATCGTCAATTAACTTTCACACTTAGTTGCTTTGATGCAGTAGAATTCCTAGTACAGGTTGCAATCATTGTGAGCTAGAAAGGTGTTTAGATTGGGAGTAGGGCATTCTGCATTAGTCGATCCCGCCACGTGATATACTTTTTAGTCAAATATATGAGATGGTTTGTATCTGCGATTGTTTTGGTAACGTGTACAATGAGCGTTTATATTACTGCCAATCTTGGCCAGATGATTAGGAGAATAATTATGGTTAAATTTAAGTCTACAAATTGTGCTGTAAAATCCCCTACTTATATTGGTGTAGCCAACTGGGGATTTTTATTTTGTAAAAAAAAAATAAATAAATAACAGGATTTCTTGGGTACTGTTGATTGTAGCGACATATAAAATTCTCCTTTTTTGGATTGCTTGCGTTCTTATCCTCAATCGCTTACATGAAGTAAGATTTAGTATCTAGTACTGAAAAAGTGTTAAATGACCCATTCAATAAATTACTTGCCTCTTTTGCCTTACTGCTATTTCATGTCCTTGTATTCCTGAGTCCCCTACTAACCCATATGAAATTTTTCCCTGGTTTAAATCTAGTAAGTTAGATATAATCATAATAAATGTAAATGCAAAAGTTAGCAAAATAAAAGAACGGAGACCTTATTAGAACTATTGTTTTGTATAGAAATATATATACCTGTATATATGTACATCTCTTGTTTGTCCTATTCTATGACATCTGTCTTGGGCTTGTGCATCCATTGTCGGATTCCAATCGCTGTCATAAAAAATAACGGTATCCGCTCCGGTAAGATTAATACCAACACCCCCTGATCTTGTGGATAATATGAAGCAGAAAATCCGTTTATCAGCATTGAATCTTTCCATTAATGCCTACAATAAAACAATATGTTAACATATTTCTATAATAAAGAGAAAAAAAAAGTTTTGATTTTGCTCGGTATAATTGCATTACTTGTCTTTGGTCGACCTTTGTGGTACCATCAAGCCTTAAATAAATATGCCCATGATAGTTGAGAAAAGCTTCCAGGACGTCTAACATTCTGGTCATCTGCGTAAATATAAGTACCCTATGATGTTCAGATTTTAACTTTCTAAGTAGGCGATCAAGTGATTGCAATTTTCCACAGTCATATTGTATCAGTCGAGGGTGTGGAAATTGTGTTGACATTGCCGATGAAATCGGATGTAAAAGCCTGAATTTAGGTTTGAGATGTGCTTCAAGCATGACTTCCCTTTGTTGTTCTTCAAGTAATTTTGAAGGCGCCGGATGTGGCACGTGCAACCGTGGCTGAGGAGCTGCCACAGCTGGTACGTACAGCACAAACCTGTGAATACATGAAAATTTGAAAATATTCATTAAATTTAAATATTTTAAATTAATATATGTTATCAAAATCACAGATCTCTTCCATGATGGCTTGCTTCATTTTGGGGTCATTGACCGTTTCGGGTGTTCGCCCATCATCAGGATGTCTTGATAAAACAGTGCCATAACCCAGACTTGCACAGAGCAAATTCAGTTTACACACTGTTTTGGAAGTGTTTGGTTAAGACCTAACTATATTCAGAAAAATTCTGACTAAGGTCAAATGTTGTTTCCATTTTTTAAAAGGCGTTGTATTTGTATCAATAAGTGGAGATATGCAACTTAAATTACGTTTTGAAGTAAATTCACATTACTAAATAATTATTTATGCTATCTTATTATTTTCATTGTTGTTCTTAGACTATAAAAATAATATTAGTTACTAGGAACATAACTAATATGCATGCCACGACGGATAAAATACCGGATGTTATCCAGCAATGCGGACCCAGTCACATTTTCAATAAAAATAATATTTAATTATGAAAGACCACTGCGTCAGTTGCTGACTATTGTGGAATAATTAATAAAAAAAAAAGAAGTGGGTGATCTTAAGATAGTGTAAATATTGCAAAACAATTAAATTATATAATCATACCATCTGACATTTGGAGACTATATCTGTATGAGTATCAGAGAGCTTACGTGAATGTATAATTATAGAAGTGTAAGTATGATTATATAATTTGTTTATACGATCATACACTTCATTTTTATTATTAATTATTCCACATATTCAACATCTGACGCTGTAGTCTTTCATAATTTAATATTAGTCTGTACTCCGAGAACAATTAAAAATAATGATATAGTATTAAAAATTAATTACTAATATAAATTTCCTTTAAAACGTAATTTAAGTTGCATACCTCCATTTGTTGATATTTCCATAAAGGAACCATAAATACAACGCCCTTTATAAATAGAAACAACATGTGGCCTTAATCAGAACCCTTTCTTTACCAGTTAGGTCTTAAGAAAACACTTTCCAAAACAGTGTATAATCAGATTTTGCTCTGTGCAATCTGTGTTATCACACAGTTTTATCATTCATTTATCAAACATCCTGATGATGGAAGAACGCACGAAGCCGGTCGATGATCACAAAATGAAGTAGGCTACCACAGAAAAATCTCTGATGCTTTCCAGCTCCATGGGACCAACCAACCACAACAATTATCAAAATTATATTAAAATACCTAGAGAATATTTCTGAAAGCTGAACGACTCGTTCCTCAGTTGAGTAAATGGCCTCCCTCAAAGCTTCGGTTTCTGACCAGTAATTAGTGGGGTCATTACTCTTCGCATGTTGACAGTGCACATATCCAGAATAGCTCCATTTCAGTTTAGAAGGTCCTTTATTAATGGTAAGCGCGGAAACTAGATCAATACCATACACTGGTAATGCTCTGCATCTGGTCTCATTTAATTTAGCAATTAGTGCTAATTTTTCCTGTCTCCTTTGCTTTCTTCGTTCTTCTAAGTTTGGCTATATATATTAAAATATATACTTATATATTATATATATACTCAATCAAGTAACTGATATTACAGGTGTAATTAAGAAATCATAAGTTCTGCCAAAACTTACATCTTTTAAGATCAACGTGGAATTCTCTTCAACTTTTGCTCTTACGACTGCATTGTTTGCAGTTTGTCGAGTATTGACAGTATTTTTTGTTGGTATGGAAACTGAATTAACTACTGTAGTTGTAGAGGAAGTGGTAGTGGTGACTGTGGTTGTTGTTGACTCTCCGGTAGTCACGGTGCTTGGTGTGGGCGTTGTGCTACTAGGTATTACCACACAGTTTTGCTGTAACATTTGGGGCGATAAGAAATGTATTCAAAGTTTAAAAATCGGATACAATAGATTCACATGATTGTCTCTCATAGTGATTCTCAACTTCCAGATGATTAATTTTCTTCAACCTTGGAAATTGTTAAGTTAAAGGTGCTTAATATTATGTAGATGTTGGACCCATAAATTACGAGAATCGTCCATAATTCATTTACAAACCTAAGTGAAAACATAAATGCAGACATGTAATGCCAAGAAACTGGCATTATGCATGAAAAATTGTACAACAAGCAGCCAGTATTGTCAACCGACAAGGAGCCCTGTTACTGCACGATTATGCAGTACGAACATTGCAAAGAGACAGTTTAAAAAATAACATAATAGACAGTTTATCAGACATCCTGATGATGGAAGAACGCACGAAGCCGGTCGATGATCACAAAATGAAGTAGGCTACCATTCTGTAGATATCACCATTGACTTCTCCCGGATCCAATTTACTCCCCAGATCTTTTACCAACGGATATATTTTTTTTTTAACATTTAGACGGATTTTTGGCCCAGAAAGTGTTCCAAAAGAAACAGACTAAAAAAAGGTATACCTGGAATTTATAGACTGCATTCCAAGATAACTATAAAAATAGGATTGACTCTAGTATCTCGTTGGGCGTATTAAAGTGGATTGGGACTATTTCTATTAAAATTAGTAATTAAAATTTGAAAAATAAAATTGAAAATTAATAGTTTAAAAGCTGGCCTTTTCGTTTGCAGCAATCTAATACAATAACAAGTGATTTTATTTAAAACCAATATTGATTACTAATTACCTGAGTAGTTTGTACGGCGCTAACATTCAATGGAGGCACTCTGACCACAGGTCTGGCTGAATTCAACTGTGCTACAGCAGGACTGGTCACCAATTTTGCAACATTTGCTCCACTGGACTTTGAAACTACTGTCAATCTTTGACCACTGGATGTCATTACTACGAATAGTAACTTTATAGTTAAACATTTTCAAATTATTATGATTTCAAAACAAAACCATATCTTCAATTAAAAAGATACCTGTTGTGCCGCCTCCTTGAGAAGTAATAACTTGTTGTGAAGATAAAACTATCTGCCTTCCGCCGGCCGTTGTGACAAGCTGTGCAAACTGTGGTACTAATCTCGTTACTGGGGTAGTAGTAGATGAATCACTGCCAGCAGCTACGGTCGCTTTTACCACTTGTCCAGCATTTGCTAAAGATGTCACAGATATCGCTGTAAATACAGTGGAATAATCTCATTGGTTTGCAATAACTGTTACAAATTTTTCGAATGAAAAAAAAAAATGAAAAGAATTACCTTTCACGCCACCTCCCGGCTGTTGTACTAATTGTACATAGTTTGGCATTTGACTTGTAGGATTGGCCAATCTGAAGGTTACACCTACAAATGACAAAACCATTCTGTAGATATCACCAATTTCAACATTACTACCACCACCATTATTCTGGTAACAAGTCTGGGGTACAATTCTTGTGGATGAGATTAGTGGAATGCCCACAGTCCAAAATGTTGACTAGGAAGTCCAATCAAAGCTGCCAAAGAATTGATGCTGGGATCTTCATGGGTTACTTACAGGATACAGTGATTTAAGATGACACCTCCATAAAATGGGATCCTGCTGGATCTCCTTTTGTGAGATAGAAAAGGAAGCAGGTGGTCTGATTCCTTTGGTTGGAAGGAAGAGGAGTCAGTTGTTTGTCAAAAATCTTAAGCTATTGCTATTTCCTTTCAAGATTGTTATACATTTTAATTGAGTATCAGTGAATTTTAATTGCATAGGTGTAATAGCTTATGATCTAGATTGAGCAGCGCCGCAGAAGATTGGTCAACAATTCTGCAGCATTTGCTCCACCAGATTTTGAAATAATTGTTAATCTTTGCTGCCAATAAATGGAATTTATTATTTATGGCTTGTTGTATTTTTCTTTAAAATAACCGTGTGGGCCGAGCTTGGCTTTGGCTTCCTCGCCTCAGATTAAGGTAGTAAATAGTAAAATACACAAAATAGGTTTAACTAGATATATTAGATGGAAGCGTTGTTTAAGCCATTAGAGCACACCTGTACTCAACTCTTTAATGCATACTTTACTGGACGGGCATTGGATTTCTTGCATTAGTTACTGTTATATCTAGAAATTTTATTTGTTAGTAAAATTTTAAGTGTGTAAAACCCTCAAATTAATAATGTCTCGCATACACATGTTTCCACTATTTCTACAATAACTGTGTTTTCAGAAGTGGAATTATAAGCCGGAAAGTGATGGTTGTATGAGACACTTTGCTGGTTTAGCTGAACTGGATGGATTAGCTGGCCGGTGGATATGTTACAAACTCTAAAGGATGACTCTTCAGTCGAATTACATGGAGTAATTAAGTTGTTTAAGGGTTTCGTCGATGGTTCGGCGGCCGTTATAGGGCGGAAAACCTAATGACCCTACTCGTGATTAATTATGGTTTTCCACATATTTTGCATTTTCATTTCGAGCTGGGTGAGATTAGTTTCAACTAGTCTACAATACATTGGCAAGTATTTGCTTTGTTCGAGTGGTGAAGCCTGTGTGAGCTTCATAGTTCTACAATAGAAATCAATAAATACTCCCTATTAAAAGAAATTAGCTTTCACAGTTCCAAAGTGGAAGTGAGTAAGAGCTCCAGTTTTAGCCTATCTGAGCCTTCCAGTTCTATAGAACTGCCAATGCTTGCATTAATTCGGTCCAATAATTCCGATAAAGGAAAGTGTAAACTCATTTGAAGCCTAAAGTAACGCCTTCTTCTGGTTGAAAACTTTGAAATATGCTATCTGTTTTGAGTTAGTGAAATTAACTAATAGATCATCATTTACAGAGACTGTATATTATTACATAGTAGATATTTATTATGGGAATAAGTACGTTAAATTAAATTTATTATGGAAAAAACAAAAAAATTACCTTGATTAGAATTTTGTCCAACTATGGTCTTAATAAGGGGAGAAGTTCCTACTTTGGTTGCAGGTAAAGATGCAATGAACCTATGATTATTACCAGCAACTTGTACAACTGTCGGTCTAACTTGAGCCGTGGATATCTGGTCATGAAACACATAAATATCAATTTTTCATTAACAGAACTTACGTATAGAGATGAAATACAAAATGATAAAACATTCCTATAAAAAATGAGTAATATAGACTAATAGATACGTCTACAGTTCAGTAAGGTTGAGAGTTCTTTGTAAATGTATATTGGCTATGTATATAATGAGAAATAAGCGTGCTGTGGCAAATGCTGTGGAGTATACAAAAATTATGAGTTTTTTATCAAACATCAGCCTTGAATTGTCAATTTATTACCAGACTTATTTGCACCAGATGAAATCGATAGAAATCTTATGATGATCTTATAGAAATATAACTAATCATTTCACGCCAGCAAATCTGGTAATTGATTAAGGATTTAAGTTTAACACCCGTATGTAACAAGAAAAAAACTTTATTAGTGACTTTATGTTAGCTATTACACATTTTTTTAAGACTTGTAAATCTGGTACATTTTTCAACAGATTAGACAGTTTGAGACAGATTAGTTTGCAGATTAATTTTAAACAGCAAAAATTAGAACTGATGAATTGGATTTGGATGAAGCACTATGATAGAATACATGAAAATAATGTTAATAATATATACCACAACAAGTAAGTCCTCTTTTTCAAATTATGTTAAAATGGATAATCAGGTGAAATGTATAATTTGACACTCTGGTGGAGACTGCTTTTATAAAACTTACAAAGTGTAAGATTTGTTCCAGGTTAGAAATATAGCTGTAAAGTGTAAAATGAAAGGAAAGATGTATCCTACAACGATCAACACCATGCATACATACAACAGAAGAAAATTTAGAGATAGCAGTAGGAACCCTCTCACTATATAACATTCAAAAACAATCAAGATTATTCCCCATTCATGATTGAAAATAATTTTCAAGTTGATAATAATAATGATATGAATTTGATGAAACATTAGTACATTTACTATTACCTGAATATATTTTTTGCACGCTCTTTAAACACCAATTATTAATAACAAAACTAAAGTAAATGCCTATTGGGTTAAAGAAGCTAAGGAAAAACGGAATATACTGTAAAAAACTTCAGATTGCCTGTGATGGTTGTTAAAAGTGAAAAGAGGAAGATACTTAAGAGAAGAAATGAAATTACTAGTAATTAACACACTATTAACAATGCAAGTCAGAGCGAAGTTAAAATGACAGGCAACATTAAAAAGAAAATTTCCGACTATGTCTGATCAACAAACAGGAAAAATTATACGTTTCGAGGCATAAAGACGATAACCCAACGCCTATATTCTGTTAGGCGCAACTGTATTATAACAAGTACAAGAGGCTGGGCTTCGCCGATTTTAATAATCCCCAGATCGTGAACGGGTATGGAAGCACATACTTTACTATTAACTTGATTTCAAATTAGTATAAAGTTAGCACTTACAAGCGGGACTCGAACTGGGGACCTCCTAATTAGAAGTCCATGTAAGTTGGTTGGCTGGTCCAACGAACCCCCCCCGGCTTTTAGTTTGATGCTACCGAACCTCGCTGAACGATAGCAAGAAAAAGAAAAGATTCACCACCATTTAATCGCTTAAAAACTTATGATAAAAGAAAAAAATGTAGCATGGGTATAAAGTATGCCAAGAGAAGATTCTCCTGGTTACCAGGAAAAATCACAGCAAAGAAAAGTTTATGGCTTGTAAAAGTAAATGGTCAAACAAGGTTTGCACATAATAACTATTTACAACCAATACAAGACAGAGAAATGACACTGATATGAAACTGGCAAAAGAAAGTAATCAAAAACAGAGATTCATTGAATAACCGAAATGAACTCAGATCGAGACAAAGAACCCAATGCGCCAGAGAAGACAATACCGAACAACACCAAAACCAAATTCTGGGCCGCCACCACCAGAAAAACAAAGGGGTGTGGTAAAGACTACTCGGAAGAAAAGTAATAATACGAACCATTGGTGTCTCCGCCTAGACTGAAAAGATCTACTCAACAAGGAAAGTGCTAAAGATAAATAAATAAAATAGGTTGAATGATAAAGTAATTTCTTTTTTACAAATTATATTTCTAGTTAAATCGTTAAGTGAAGAGTTAGTTGGATTAATAACAGACGAATGTAATTTTTTAAGTAATATATTTGAAGCCCAGCTGTTACTACAAATTAAAACATGAAGGCTAATAAGTTGAGAGGAGTTTTGTATTCTAATAGACTGTTACTTCCAGAAAGGAATACAAGTCGTATGTGGTTGGCTTTATATAATAAAGAGCGTTTCTCTGTTTTTTACATTAATCTTGATTTATACACACCACTGTCATACTAACATTTTTGGATTAGTGTTCTTAAATAGTAAACTACAAGATAAAACAAAAATTATCTACAACCTAAATTACGTAAAGTTATCGATTTCTAAAATTACATTCACCTGGGTTGGTTGAAGGGGAACCTTCTTTTTTATATTAATCTTGACTCTTCCTCTAGGACAAGGGGGTGGTTCAGGCGGAGCATCGTCTATTGTCTTTATAGCATGAGGGGATAATTTGAATTTCCTTATTCTATGTGCAACAAATGCTAGTAGCCATTTCTCAAATTCCACCATCCTCAAATTTAAGGACGTCATATCAATATGCTGAAAATATAATTTCACTTTTAATAAACCAAATTTACGAATTTTACAGTGAAGACGTTCAAATGATTTTCTCTTAATCCAATAATTCTCTAATTCGATAAATAACAAATTCTTAAATTTAAATTTTGAATGTTTACAATACTTGCAACTTGCAGATGTTAAGATGCTACTTGCAAGTTTCTTCAGAATAGCATCCCCATAAGTGATGGTGGACTAGCCACTTCTCAAAGGATCTTTTCCAAGTTTAACAACCTCACTCACTACGAATGGAGCCAGCAGAGTTAGGTCATGTGTGCAACTGTTTGGTTTCAACGAATTCCCAAAGGCAAACTTTAAGCTCATAACATTAATACATTTCCATTTACACATTGCTAAAGATTTCAGGAACGATTATACATAAAGTACCAACCTAGATATACAACACCTTTTAGGTCATAATAGGAATGTAACCAACCACTTTCTTCATAAATCTATAAAAATTCTTTTAAATGACTCACACTTGCTCACTCACTCTCATACTCCACTTTCAGAGAATGACAAAGTTTTGGTATAGCCTCACAATTTTTTTTTTGTGAAAATCCTTCTTAGGAAATGTGATGTTTGTAATAATTCCTTTAATAGCTTGAGAAGGTAATAACCAAGAAGAACTCCTACTCTTCCTACAATCCTACAAGTCATACACTTCAACTTGAGCTTTCAGAGATAATTGATAAATGCAAATATTTGAGCTTGCATAGTTACTTTTTAACTGATATCAGAGACATTCCCTTTACTGAATGTTCCTACATATAAGAAAATCTGATATGAAACACACGACTTTCTCTTACTTTTTTTGATACAATTATATATATGTAAACTAATATATAAATTAATATGTAAACTAATAAATTTTCTATAAATTCAAATTTTAGTATTTATTCAAATATAAAAATAGAGCTGGTGGGGGATACTATTAATCTTAGCAGGTACAGAAATGATGATTATATTAGGGCGCTCTAAAAACACTTACAACTAAATATCTATAAAATTTGAAATTAACGCCACAAATTCCGCACGATGCCAAACTAATTTTTTTGAAAAAATGTTTCAAATAAAAATAATACGTTTGTATCTGTGAAGTTACCATACTAAGTTTAAAAAAGGACATCATTACAGTCGTTTTCGAGAAAATTCCAAAAAAGTCAACAACCTATTCGATAAATAAGCACTTCCAACTAACCGATTCTATTCAAATTTGAAATTCTATCATTGCTGGCAATGCGTATTAATATTATGTAGATGGTAAAACCACATATTCTACTGAAGTAGTATTGTAGATGAAAGCATTAAGCTACTGTTCGCTCCCAGCACCCCTAAAAATCAATTTTCACGGGAAAATGTAACAAATAAAAGAAATAGGAATTTATGTGTGTAAATAGTATACGAAATTTGAAGAAAATCGTATTTTGAGAAACATTTTTGAGAAAATGTCAAAAAACTGAAAAAACTATTCAGTAAAGCGCATTTCCTATTGACGGATTTTGCCAGAAATCTTCGTGTCTGAGGCGGTGGTAGGTAGTACCTAAACGGAATACCAAGTTTGAGCTCCTTGAGACTTTTGGTTTTTGAGAGATTCTGTTGACAATGACACACACACACACACACCTAGATCATTCGCTAAAAATATTTTTTCAAATTCAAAGACTCCAAAACATGTATTTCCGGTGAATCTTATTCGAAAATCTGGCACAATCGCAATACTTCCTATTATTACTAGGAGTAGGAGAAAGTAAAAAAAAGGCTTTTACGGAATGCTCTCTCTCTCTCTCAATATATATATATATATGTGTGTGTGTGTGTGTGTGTGTGTGATATCATTCCGTAAAAGCTTTTTTTTTTTACTTTCCCCTACTCCTAGTAAAACGCTCCTAGTAATATGCTACTAAATACATGTATTGCTAAAAGTAATTAATTAATATATAGTTACGGTTGGTCGTTGTTAATAAATCAAGAAAAAAGTTGGTTGGCTGAGGCCAAAGAAAATAAAATTTATAACATTTTGAGTTATTCTATCAACCTTTGGTGTCCTTTCTTAGGATCTACATGAAAAAAAAAACAAGGACTAAAAGATAGTAAAAAGATAAAGAAAAATTACAAATATGTGGACAAAAAAAACACAGTTAAACAACAGAAGAATTATAGAGTAGAAAAATAATCCAAATATTACCAACACAAAATAAATAATAAAACAATACTAAAAGATTAAAAAACAAAAAATTGAAAATCGCATATACACCGAAGGAGAGGTAGAGATTTAAATCTAGAAGGAGGTTATTGTGTGTTTATGGAGTAAGTTATGCTTGCAAAGAAATACCGAAAGACAGAAAATTTAAAAAGTTGGGATATATGTAGAGCGGTAGAAGAGGAAAACAAATCAATAAGTAATTATGAAGAGTAAATAAATGAATAAAAAATAGTGGGATGTGTGAACAATTGATGAGTGTAATTTCGTGTGGGAGGAGAGCTTTTTTTAAGGAAGCGACAAATACTGTTGTACAATTGAGAACGTCCTCGTTGTGTTGTAATTGATAGAGTTGGGATTGAGTTAATGTGATAGATTCAGAAAGAAGCCGTTTCAGATGGTTGAGACAGAATATCTATTCTTTTGATTTCCTTAATGCTTCGTGTTAAAGTCAAGGACATCATCACTTGCTCCTACAACATTTTCCGCTTCCTTAAAATATCCCCTCCCCCGTAAATTACACTCACCAATTTTTTACATCTCTTATTCATTTTTCATTTTATTTGTATTAATTTATAATTTATTAATTAATTTATTTACTTTATATTTACTAATTGATTTGTTTTTCTCTTCTATCTCTCCTCATATTTCTCAACTTTTTAAATTATATATTTGTCAATACTTCTGAGCAAGCATACTTTACTCCACACAATAACCTCCTTCAAGATTTAACTCTCTACCTCTCCTTGACAGGTACCGTCTCTCTTTAATTTTTAGGTTTTAATTTTTAGTGTTTTTTTTTTTATATTTTTGAATTTCTGTTGGTAATATTTCGTTAATTCTTCTACATTATAATGATTGTGCTGTTTGACTGTCGGTTGTTCCTAACAAAATTGTTGTAATTTTTCTGGGTTTTCTTTGTTTTTTACATGTAGATCCTGAGTAAGGACACCAATGCGAAAAGTTGATAGAATAAATTTTTAAAGTTAAATAGTTTATTTTCTTAGGCCCCAGCCAGCCAAAATTTGCTTGAGTAATTAAATACATTCAATTTAATTACTTTAAACGGATCATAATCCATTACAGCCCAAACTAGAGATGGTATGCTAAAAGTGAGGCCTTCCATCTGGAATGGTGATACTGTAGGACGAACTTCAAACAAATTAGGATGGTTGCATACTTTCCTTAATTGCATCAATACATTAATTACAGACAATAGATTTCCTGTTGCCAGAGTTTCTTTAGTTCTAAAAACAAAAAATTACCAAAGTGTTTAATGTGAGAAGGCGAAAGAATTATATGAATATATGAACATACATATATATATGTATATAGTTCGGTTGACATATATATATATATATATATGCTTTGATATATATATATATGAAAGCTGAAACATAATAGAGATTTGAACTTACTTCGCTCTAGACATGAAATCATCATATAAATATCTTTGACGATTAGATAGACGGCACATAATGATATGTTCGTATTTTTTGGGCATTTGTGTTTCTACTTCGCTTTTCAAACGTCTTAACAGGAATGGCCTTAAAACCTAACAAAAAAAGAAGGGAGAAAAATATAATGATCATACAAGTGTTATGAGAAATTTGGTGAGAATCGGTCAAGAAAGAACATTCAATTATGACAACGTTTCGACCGAGTTTCCTGTCTTTATCAAGGCTTTAATATACTAGTTGTGAAGATGTGAACAAAGAATTTTGAATGGAACATTGAAAACTACAAATTCGTTTCATCTCAGAAACATAAAAAAAGAAAATTAAAAGTTACTAGTTTCTTATCTTAAGTTACACATAGAAAAAAGGCATTAATTAATTAATTAAAAAACTAAAATTAATTACTTAACACTAATTAATTAATTTCTTTTTTTTATGTTTCTGCGACGTAGCAAATGTATAGTTTTCAAAGTTCCACTCAAAATTCTGCTCCACATCTTCACAACTATTATATATTTAAAGCCGAGAAAAAGACTGGAAACTCTGTCAAAACATTGGCATAAATGTTCTTTCTTGACCGATCCTTACATAATTCATCCTAACAAATAAAAAATCTTCCTAACATAATTCATCAACGGTCAACAAATACTTTTATAATCATACAAATGTAAATTCTGGAAAATAAATGAGAGTAAAATGTCTGCATACATTTCTTAATCATAAAATAACAAAAATTATTTAAAATGTAGGCATTTTATTTAGCACTGCTGCAAAAGTTAAACAGACATTAGTTTGAAAAACTGATCGACAGTGCCTAAGATATAAGTAAACATAATTTTTTTAATTAATTTGAAATAATTCATATACTTGTGCACCTCTCGCTGCACCTTATTTTACCAACAAATCTTTTATGTATAAATAATTTTTATTTTGCTGATAATAAGCTACTCTATTAACTGTTTGTATTCTACTTATTTGTCGGTAATACCATTCAGAATCAACTGTAAATAATTTGATAGTTTCTAAACTTAGACTGGAAAAAGGTTGCAGTTTATTAAAAAATGTGGAATAAATTGGAGATGTTGCCTACAAATTTTTACTTATATCCTTGATATCGTCCATGTGATAAATAAGAACAAGACTGAAATTTACGATAAATTATACCCTAACGGGGGGGAGGGGGGAGAGAGAGAAAGGTGATAACTTATTTCTAGGAAGTAAAAAAAGCGTAGGCATGTTTTCTATTTATCTTTGTACAAATCTGCATTTATCTTTGTACAAAGACTGGAAACTCTGTCGAAACATTGGCATAAATGTTCTTTCTTGACCGATCCTTACATAATTCATCCTAACAAATAAAAAATCTTCCTAACATAATTCATCAACGGTCAACAAATACTTTTATAATCATACAAATGTAAATTCTGGAAAATAAATGAGAGTAAAATGTCTGCATACATTTCTTAATCATAAAATAACAAAAATTATTTAAAATGTAGGCATTTTATTTAGCACTGCTGCAAAAGTTAAACAGACATTAGTTTGAAAAACTGATCGACAGTGCCTAAGATATAAGTAAACATAATTCATTAATTGGCTTCATTTTCTAAAATCCCGGAATATTTTTTCCCTTTCATGTTCATTTTTTCTTTTATGTTTTTCATGTTTTAAATCATTTTATTAAAAAAAAAATCTTGTCTGTTTACTCTGTTCGACTTTCTTTTATGCTATTCTTAGAACTAAAATGGTACGTTTTTCTCAATTTGGATTTTTTGTTCAAAGTTGAATTGTACTTAATACAGTGAAAGAAATAGAACCGTTATTAAAGGGAACCCTAACGTCACCAATTTGAAAGCCTTGAAATTATTTTCTCTAAAAAATTTACTAAAGATATGCCTAAAAATACATATCAAGTACAAACAAAATGCGAAAAACTGAAAAATACTTCTATATATCGGATTCGGACCGTAAAATCTCAAGAAGATACTTCATCAATAGAAGATACTACGGCGAATTCTCATAATACGGTAACACTATACACACACTATTCGTTAAAAACACTTGTTTTTACTAGGTCCCCCAAAACAAAATCTATAATCTGGGAAAAGTAAAAACACTGACAAGACCGTAATATTTCACTTCGCATAATTTAATGGGAAGCTAAAAAAAACACTCGTTATCACTGAAATATAACTACTTACAAGAATCATTGTAGTATTAGCTGTTGAGGTAAACAACAAATTTATTTTAATGTGAATAATATTTCACATTTATTAATCAAATCGGCAACACTTTATTTAAAATATTATTTTAACGTATTGGATAGTGCTACCAGTGACTGGAACATTAAAATGTACTAAGATGGAAGTCCTGCAAGCCAGGAGTTCTTGGAATCGATATGTTTTGCGGATGATCAGTTGTTTTATGGACAAGACAAGGATCACCTACAGTATATAGTATCGAAATTTGAAGAAGAATATCTTAAATGGGATCTGGAAATTAAGCATTTAACGGTTGAAGATACGGGACCGTCGATCAGCAGGTAAACAATGCACGCTGAAAGAAAATACAATCATTAAATACCTGCAATTAAAAGCTGACAAAGACGGAAATTACAGAAAGAACTATTACGAGAGTGCTTCATAACATGGAATCTGTGAGAAAGAAAGTTACAATCTTCCGAAGTGTTAATTGCAGCAGGCAATATATGAATCAGAGATCTGGACGATGAATAACAGATAAGATTAATGGTAAATGCAACGAAATAGATTTTTGAAAATGGTGCATTCGAAAAAACAGACTGATCGGCTCAATGATATAAAACAAAGAATCAGTATTCAATGCTTTGTAAAAGATCGTGTGTTTCTTAAGAAACTGTATGCTAAGACCGAATGCAAAGAATAGAATAAGGCAGATGGGCAAAAACAATCATTAAAAGCCATATAAGCGAATGAAGAATATTCTGAAGGCAGTAGGTGGATGATATAGCGGAAGAAACATATTGTACAGAGCTGAAGTTTGGAAAAGCAAGAACTAAGGGAGAATGCCACTGGACTATGAAGTAAAGCAACCCTGAGAAAGGTATGACGCCTACAAGTTTTTATTAAGACTAGTCTACTAAATTGGATAAGATACTCCAGAGGAAAACATATCCGGAGAGAGTAATTTATAGAAATTGTCAGGTTCAAATACACAAATACCAAATGGTTGTGGCAAAGAGAATCCTACACATTTTAAATAAGTTCATTAGTAAGATAATCAAGATTTATATACCTTATGTAATCGTTTAATGATTGTCTCATTGTATTCTGAATTGCCTTCAATCATACCAGTGACTGGATTGGAGAACCATTCTTTGAACTCTCTATGCGATTCAAATACATTAGGCATGAGAAAATGCATTAAAGACCATAACTCCATTAAATTGTTTTGCAAAGGGGTACCAGTTAATAATAACCTCCTAAATAAAATAGTAAATACCAAATATAAGTTTAAATAACAAATATCATTATCAATTTTTATAAATGCTACTAAAATTTTTAGACAAAATTGCAGCTTTTAGCCACCATGTTTACCTTTGCGTTTGAAAATTTAATAAAAGCTGCCATCTTTGTGATTTAAAATTTTTAATATTTTGAGCTTCATCAAGTATAAGATATTTCCATTTTTTCCTTCTAAAACTTTGATGATCTTGTATAACTAGTTTATATGAAGTGATGCATATATGGAATGCGTTAGGTTTTGTCCAACCTAAAGAATACAAGATCAAATACTGAGGATTTTTTCATTACAAAAAAAAAAAAAAGAAATGAAAAATCATGGCTTGTAAAAACAAATTAGAGTAATT
Source organism: Triatoma infestans (assembly GCA_011037195.1). Lineage (NCBI taxonomy): Eukaryota > Metazoa > Arthropoda > Insecta > Hemiptera > Reduviidae > Triatoma > Triatoma infestans. The sequence continues at coordinate 65,139 of JAAEAF010000672.1, read as the reverse complement.
AAAAAAAAAGAAAAGTAAAATGAACTTGTTTTTGTAATAAATAACTTTTGTGACTTTACTATAAGACTACCAAACTTCAGCGGCGTTACCTTGGTTCTAAGAATGTTGAAGTAAATTGCGTCTCTTCGGACGGCGGGTAAAAGTTTCCAGTTTTTTTTTTTAAAAAAAGAAAAAGGTTTCCGGGCTATTAATAGAACTAGTCTAGAAAATTGCTGGTTATACTTTAGAACCCATACCCTTTCACATAATAGCACAACTACCACTCTTTATATCGGCTAACAAACAACTCCTCCTGGGCCTATAAACAGTTTCAACCTTATCGGCATTAATTTTATTTGTAATTAATTTTTTTTAATATTTATTTCAAAACAGTAACGTAATTTATATTAGCCGTTTTTTCAAAAACCCCTTCTAACAAATCGTATCCTCTTCTAGGATACCACACAACAGCGGGTTTATTCTTGGACACACAACAGAAATGGTTTAATCTTTTAGAAACACTATGTATTAAAAAAAAAATTACCAAACCAATTTTTTTCGAAACCTTCTTTCTTTAAATAGTGTCCACGTTCAGAATGAATTACATCAAATTGGCCCAAATGATTTTTTTGTGGCTTTTCTTGTTAAGTACTATTCTTTTTTTATAAATAAATAAGAAATCACTTTAATAGAATTTTAAAAAACATTTGAATATTTACACTTTTATTATTTATTCATAAATTCAACTCCAACCCAAAATGAATTATTCACCTGATCTTTTCATTTTTCTTTCTTTTTGTGATCCATAATAGGTTAAGATCTTAAAGGCTGGACACCATTTTTTAAATTCCATTTCCCAATTAAGCATGACTGAAGTTGGCACTACTATTAAATGTGGACCCCAATTTCCTGTAACATATAGTAGATTATTACTCATTGGTGGACACTACACAGAAGAAATTTATAATTACAATATTCATCACCTACATAAATATTCATCAAATACATAAAAACAATAAAAAATAATAATAATTTACCTTTTTCACAAGCCAAATGCCCGAGCAATGCGATAGTTTGTATTGTTTTCCCAAGGCCCATTTCATCAGCTAAAATACCATTCAACTTTCTACCATACATTGTAACTAACCAATCCAAACCGATATGCTGATATTCTCTTAGTGGATGTTTCAGTAGGAAAGGAACTTTAGTAACTACCTGTGAACGAAAGCATAAATTTTTATTATAAATCTGTAAAATATGGTCAAGCTAATTCACTTTCAAGCAACAATATCTGTGACGCAACTGCTCTCTGTTTTAAACTCGAATAACGCAATATGTTTGGTTTTCTTTGGCTCCTGCTGATCAGAACTCCCATAAGAAGTAATGGATTAAGCTGTTACTCAGGGCGTCCCTGTAAGTTTCCCAGCCTAATAACACGAACATCACTCAACACTTAGTACTTGCAGAGGCAATTGTTGCACTTGATGTGTATGCAACTATTATTGAGACTCACCCATTATACATTATCAGTCGATCACATTGCATCTATTTAAGATCTCCTAGGTATCGAACCATTTAGGTTCGATACCTAGGGAGCCGTAATAGATTTCTTTTAGCTTTTCATGGATTTGACTTTAAAGCCACTCCCTCTACCGATTCGGGAGCAGAACCGTAAAATAACTCTGGGGAAATATGAAATTAATAAACTTAATCGATGAACACTTAGGTACTGTGGTGAAAAGTAGGATACATATACATAACTTATGCTATTCAGATACAGTGAACGCCTAATTGCACTAAAGTTCCGATTCTTTGAAAAGAAGGGACCTAAGCTCCGAATTTTCTTATCAAAAGCCACCACGCAGTAACCTAGTAACCTTTTCATGAAAGTGGGGATTATCTTTTCCGAGCATCTCAAATGATTTGTAATTAAATTGGCTTAATAATTCTTTATTTTAAAAATTTTCATAACAGATAAGATTATACTGACGCTAGTGGATGATAGAGTGTTTCCTTTTGGTTGTAAGCTTTGGGCTATGGCTGCTACATCATTAATTTCTTTATCTTTTTGTTCATCCTAGAGGAATAAATACAAATTCAATCATTATCAGAATGTCATTGCATTCTATTTGGTCAAATGATTTTGTTTACGTGTAAAGAGCCTTTAAAGGTTCTAGCTGCGAACTTTAAAGAAAAAAGAGACTTACACTAGTTGCATCATTAAGCAAGGTTTTCAAAACAGAATCTTCTTCCTGTTCATTATCACTACTCTCTTCTAAATCATCATCCTCTGAATCTTCTTCATATTCAGCATCCTCACCCTCACCATCATTTTCATCTATCTCCACTTCTTCTTCAACCACTTTACTATCATCACTTCTTTCACTAGTACCGTTTTTGCGAATACCTTTCAAATTTTACATAAAAAAGTTGAATTTCCTTTTCGGAAACTTTGTGTATGGCACACAACAAATTATGAATTAACGAGTATATTTACCTTTTTCATAATAAACAGCATTTGTGCTCTCAGCTGGTAAGTACTTCATACGAAGTTGTTCTAGACTCATTTCTCCTTCAGTCTTGCGAAAAAGAAGATATTTTATAAAGTTAAAATATATGTTTTATCAACTTCAATAATCTTTGTGGTGCCAGAACTCAGTATTTTTTTTTTTTTTACATAATAAGGAGTTAAGCATAAAAGAACTGGAACCTTTCAGTCACAAGCCTTTTCTTACCTGTTCTTATCAATTTTCATCTAAAATTTCCCTATTATACCCAAATTACCCAATTTTTATCGTAGAATGTTTTGGGAACTTTAATAATGTATTATTATTGTTAAATAAATACATCTGTGTATATTGAAAACTGGGGATTAAAAATCTATGAATTATCTATAGTAAAACACCATTCAAAAAGACATATGAAATTGCTCAGAAGGCACCAGGCGTTAAAAACAGCGTGTGACACATTAAAAAAAAAGTTCCCAGAAGCTTATAAACAAACCGCTCCTAAAAATAAGCAGTTGAAAACATCATCATCAAAGAATTCAACTAATAATAATGTAAAAAATATGTGAAAATAAATTGAAAAATAGTATTGACGCTTCTTTTTTTTTGATCAGTGAGTAGCAGCTAGAATATATGTGAGTCATTCATAGTTAGGATAGAGATGATATATATTAGCCATATGGAAAAAGAGAACAAAGTTTAAAGATAGTCAAGAAGCCCTGCACAAAGATGAAGGGTAAAAGAGCATCCATCCTCCATAAATGTTAATTTGCAAATCACAACCTTTAAATCATTTATTTCCTCTTCATGATCAGCTGAACCTTCTTGCTGTTCTTGTTCCTGGATTGTTTCCTCATCATCATTGGAATCATTATCAGATGCTTTAAACTCTTCCTGCAATGGTAAATAAAATTTAAAATAGTTCATTATTATTAATTTTAAGTGCAAAATATAATGTGTTAGTTTTATAAAGGTTAAAAAAAAAATTACATCATTTGAATCATTTGATTGTATGTCTAATTTGTCCCTCTTAGAGAGATAATCAGATAGAAGATCTTCTAATGGTAATTCACTTTCTCTTTTTAAAGCATCTATTTCCTCACTGACCGCTTCTTTGTTAGCAGCTGATAAAGCTTCCTCTTTTGCAATAGTTTCTTCATCATCATCCGATGATCCTTCTGGTTCAAATTCAACTGGAACATTTGGATGACGTTTTTAATTAAAGCTACTTTTAAAGAATATACATTCGTTTCTTACCAATGCCCGCCTCTAGCCTTTCGGCCATTCTTCGGCAAGCACCTCAGTATATTGTCGCATGCTCCAAGCAACTATCTGTAGAAGGGAGGGGAACATCTGCAAGTCCTGGGCAGAGAGCTAAGTCTCCCTAGTAACATCGATGTTTAAGTGCCACAACGGGCAGAGAGGGGAGCAGCGACTCCTATCCTATGCAAATGTTTCTGCAGATATTCATGGCCTGTGGTCATGCGGAAGGCGGCTACTCCTACCGCTCTTAGCAAATGGGCGGGATTCTATCAAATCAAAGCAACTGCCAGCTCTTACCAGATGCATGCTCGTAAAAAAAAGTTTAATAAAAATCTTACCTTATCTTATATTAAAATCTTATGTCCAAAATTCTAATTAGATTGCTGACAGATGGGAACTTCAAAGGCTGAGCTAGAGGAACCGTCTGCATCCCTGCCTTGGCTAATCAGTCTGCCTGTTCGTTTCCGAGCAGGCCGCACTATGATGGAACTTATTAGAGGACGACATTTCTACCCCTAACAATTAATCTGGCTACTGTTTCCTTGCACTCAGCCTCGAGCAGGGTGATTGCAAGGAAGGGATTTACTCACTAACCGTAACCGATGTAGGGAAATAAAGTCCGCCTGAGATCGATAAATATGACTGCGTTTCTCTCAGGTCTATTAGCGAGGTCTTCTAGAGCCATGTTTTCGCCCACACACACATTAAGCAGAACATGTGGACCGAGGCAGAGGGCCTGTTTTAATTGGCTTACTTAGAGGAGCAGACTTTCTTTCTCTAACGCCCAGCCATCGGTAGAAATATTAATTTATTAATTGAAAAATTTGTTTTAAATACATCAGCTAAATTTCTTAAAATTAATAACATACATGATTTTATTCCGCATAAGTATAGAATATCACAATATATGGTATTATATATTACAATCGATTTATATAATATTGTTTCACTTACCGTCTGAATGATGTCTGGGTGATGTTGGCCTAGAAGTATTCATACTTTCTGCCACTAAACTTGAATATTTCTCTGTCTGATCTACAATAAAGCTTAAATGCTGATCTAACGCTTTTTTACGTTTCTCTTCTAAACGAGTTTGTTGTTTGAACTCTACAAGCTGCAAAATATTCATTGCTTGAATTAATTTAAATTAAAAAAAAAAAATACAATAAGAATTATCACTAACAGAACATTCATAACAGTTTGGCTACTAACACGCCATCGATAATGGCTAATATTTTTGAATATTTTTCCACTTCTCCATGTGGTGGAGGGCAGGAATGGACCGGGCTATGTAGGGATATAGCCTAACAGCATGGACAAAGTCTATAGTGACATACGTTAACATTCACCAGATATGCTACTTGCATTTAGCAGACCCACGGGCAAACAATATCTCGCCCACACACACATTAAGGTTGTCCACTTTACTGATTGACTATCTATAATGAATGTTTTTTATAACCACTTCCGCTACACTTCTATCATTTCAACTGTATCAGAGTTACACATATGAGTCACCATAATAGCTCATCACAATTTACCTTTTCCACATTACTCCAAAACTGTTTCACTTCCCTTGCTATAAAGCCCGCGATCCTCTTCAACTGCATTTCTTGTGCTTTAACAGCTTTTTGAGCTAGAGCTTCTTTTTCTTGGAAATGTTTCTGAACCATTCTGGCGCACTGAAATATTTTTTGTCATTAGGCAAAATCTAATTCTCATTAATAAAAAGTTCTCACAAGCAAAAAATTAGTTGGCTAGGCCAAAGAAGAAACTTTTTATTTTTAAAAGTTTATTCGACGTTTCGGACACCTTTGGTGTCCTTCCTCATTAACTGCCTACATAAAAAAAATACAGAAAATTTTATGATAAAAATTAGAACATTTCACGATTAAACAATATTAAAAAGATATGATACCTGTTAAGAATGAATGGAGAATTAAATGTTGGATATGGTTATTGTTTGGTTATGGAGTAAGTATGTTGCAAAGAAAACAGAGAAGGCAAAATTTACAAGATGGGAAGAATGATGAGTAGTAGAAATGAATAACAAATCAATTAGTAATTATAGGAGAAATAAACTGAAAATAATGAATATAATAAACTAGAAAATGAGTGGAGGAAAGCGTAGAAAGTTGGTATGTGTAATTTAGTGTGGGGGGGCAAACAATTTTTTTGTTGGCTATGTCTAGTTCATATTGTCTAAGTCTCTTTCTTGGGTGTTGTTTTAATTCAATAATGTAAAATGCATTACTTTTTTGGGCAGTGCAAAGTATGCTGTAAACAGTATTCATTTGGTCATAACATAAGGTTCACTGGTGTCTTTGAGTTTAGAGAACAGTTTGCTGAGTTTGTTGGAGACCAGATTTAGATTAAGAATGAGAGACTTTAGAATATAAATGATTTTGTATGAAACGGAATTTGTGTAGATGAAAGAATAGAATATAGATGGTTCGGGCCAACTAATTTTTTGCTTGTTTGATTAACAACGGCCAAACATAACTATTGTTTATATTAAATAAATTTATCTTACTTTTTTTGCTGCAGCTTTCTTCCACTTTCTTTCCTGAGCAAAATCAGCCGCTAACCACGTCATTTCTTCAATAAGGTAATCCCAATGGGCTTTCGCCCTGGGTAATTCATGCAGTTTGGGAAGTCTTTTTTCTGCCCAAAGTCCATCCTTTTGTAACTCCCCAATCCTTTGCATTACATAGGCTTCCTATAAAAAGTTCCCCAACATTTTTAATAACCATTCCTTCTGGAGACTATCCCACTATTTAAAACAATAACCAAAAAAAATAAAATAAAATACCTGTTTAGCTCTCTCAACAATCTGTTCTTGACTTGATACAGAATTTTCATTAGAAGTGAAATTATGAGGTGAACCAGTTTTTAATGGTGATGGTGAGGGAACATTAGATAAACCACTTGGTAATGTCTCTTTCTTAGACGGAAAGTCAGATGGTCCCCTAGAACTTTCTGACACTCCTGAAAAATAAGATTTTATTTTTCAAGAAAAGATTGCATAAAAATCTAGTCAGAGACAATGTGCCAAACTAGCACAAAATGTAAGAAGAAAACGTCTACATTATGAAATAAAATTCAGCATGTTTCAAATAGTTTTCCAAAATACTTTTAGAGGCCAAAATTATAATAGTAGAATGCAACATAAATGTACCAATAAAGAAAGAGGATGAAGAAAGGGGATAACAACATAGAAAAAAATCCAAGGATGATCTTGTGGCCGACAAGAATGAAATGGCAAATAACTAAATAAATTTATAGAAAATTTCTTATGCAATATAATTCTATCAAAAAAAGGCGAGCATGGATGACAACATAAAGAGGAAATCCAAGAATGATCGATCTTGTGACCGACAAGAATGAAATGGCAAATAACTAAATCAAGCAACACAGGATTGATTTTGATTACGTCAGTGCAAAAGTGATCAGGGCACCTACTGGGGTGTTTTCACAATGAAGGAATTGCGGTATTTAAACGATCTGAAATAATTACGAAATAATAGACCTCTCTTTATATTAAAAAATAATTACGAACGCTTGCTTGTAGTTTCTTAATTTATGAAGAAAAGTTTAATAAAAATAGCTAATATTTCTCTTAATGACACAGTACTTATAAACATGATGCTACCGTTTTTCCTACAAATTGTATGGAATGTATTAAAGTGGTGCCGACTGTTCTTCCAGAAGTAGTTTATCTTCATTTTCGAATTCAGTAAAAAAAAAAAAGGAGTAACACTATAAAAATGCAATACGTTTTCTTTATAAAACTTCTGCTACGCACGATCCCGAAAAGAGAAATATTTTTATAAATAATACTAAAGATAAATTGCTACATTTGATACATAGAAAATGTACTACAATCTACTATAGAAATAATTAAAATTTTAATATATAATGCGCCATGAAAAGGTGAACAGAATGAAATGTAGTTTTTTATGTATAAAAAACAATTAGCTCGCAACAAACTGTGTAAACCTGAATCATACACTTACCTTGACTACTTCTACTTGACAGTCCAGAAGGTAGATGAAAATTGTTGCTACGATTTTGTAAGACTTGAAACAAATCTTCGTTTTCGTCTTGCGGATTTAATTTATTACTTTGAAAAAAATTATTTAACGGAGTTACGGGCAAACGAGACCGCCATGTATTATAGTCAGTTAATTGTCCGTTCGCTTGTAGGAAACACAGAAACGCACTTTGTTCCGCAAACACAGTTTGTAATCTTTGTAATCTTATATAATGATTTTCAGTCACTTTTCTTCGCAATATCACATAATCTTCTGTTAGACCTTTTCTTTTCCTGACTCCTGGTGAATTTAAAGTATTAACAAGATTAGGATGACTATTCGTTTGATTGGCTAATAATGTCATCATCGAAGAGTCAGGAACACCGCTTTGTGAAGGTGAGCGAACTGGAATCCGCCCCCCTTGGCTCACTGGTGCCAACCGAGTCATTCCAGATGAAGTCTGTACAAACATAAAACCTATTAGAATATTACCAATCTAAATTATTCTAAAGATGCTAAGCATTCATGAAAAACATAGCTATAAGGCCTCACAAGAACAAAGAAAAACTTTAAATTCCAAGTTATTTTAAGAGAAATACCTGATGATGGATAGGCACTGGAACCAAGGGGAGCAACTGCGATGATGCTGATAAGGACTTTTGATGGGTTGGCTTTCCCAAGCCAAGGCGCGTATCACTCATATCAAATTCTGAAAATTAATAAGCAATCAACATTTTGCAAAATTAAGAAAAAAAAAATTAAATCAATTAAACTTACATGCACATCATTTTGTTCACATTATATAGATAAGCGTACAGGCAAGGGAGCAACTAATTCATTCTTCCAGACTAGTTTGTAATTTTCCAGAAGCTGGTTGAAAGACAGAAACATATTAGTTTACAATAAGCGAAACTCTCTTTACAAATGTTCTTATAGGTGTAAGAATAAATTTAGTGGGGAATAATATTCTCAATTTCTGTAACTAGTTAAAAACAATAAGCAATTAACGAAAACCGCCACATTTTATAACAAATTTTGACAGAACTAAACATACGACGATAACTATCGGAATAGAATGCTAAAAATATTAGAATACATTTTAAAAATAATAAGTTTTTGAGCGCACATATTTTATATACACTCATATGCAAGTAGCAAAACAAAATAAAGTTAAAAACAAGGAGCCACTACAACTATTACTTTATTACAATATATTTTTACAATAAAAATGAGGTGAAACCAGCAAAATTGATAAAAATGAGAAATTTTAATCCAAAAAGTTATAGTAATTATTACCGTCATTAGAAGCCAAAAAGAAAAAATAATTATTTCACATCAAAAGATAGTTTGAAATCTACAACAGGACTTTCGCCATCTTGGTTTCTGAAAGACTCACCATTGTTATCAAAAGTTTCTGTACTTCTTGCACAAGAAAATATTTGGATAAAGTTTGTAAAATAGAATCTCTGCAACAGGATACTTCACACACATGACATGTAATACTAAATTTATTTACAAGAGTGCCAGAAAAACTGCACGGTTAAGACGCCAATGCACGACAAAATTTTACAAAATCGTCTACCCGTTCTACTACACTGCTGCTACCTACTGGTATAATAACTAAGATCATAAGATAGGAATAACGCCTTGGCTTCTGCTCTTTCAGCCGCCACTATTGCCAACTTCACATTTACTGCAAGTTCTGCCAACTTCTAAGACATAAATAAAATGTTTGTTTTCACGCCTATGTAATTACTAAACTTGTTTATTAATTGAAATGTTAATATGTTAATAGATCACAAGTTTTCTTAATTTATTTAAAATCTATTCCAATGCTATTTATTTTTTAAATCAACTTTTATTTTTGTTGGTATTCTCTGAATGTAGGGGGATAAGTAAATTAATTTTATGGTCACTTTATACACAAATTAAGGTCAAACAATAAAACGGACAAAAAACAGATTCCAAAATTTTATTGTAAAGTTAAGCAGATATTAGGGCAAATAATAAATTTTAAAAATGATTTAATAACAATTCCAATTTAAATATTTGCAAAGTTGTTCCACAACATATTTTCTCTAGGGTTAATAAGTCATCATCAAGTAAAGGGGAAACCCAGCTAGTAAACAGAAAGATGAAGTATTTCGTTTGTCTGTAAAAATCGTTAAATTAAATCACCACGTGCTGGTAGTTATTACTTTCAAAGATTACATCAACGAATTCAATTTCCGGTAAATGTTATGCAATAACAGTAGTCTTATAAAATTGATCCGTTTTAAGGTACTGACATAATTCGGTCTGGAATCGTAAATGACATCAATTCTATTCTTAACACTATTTCCGAAATATTTTTTCAATGAATAAACAACTTTTTATGTAGCTACCTAATAAGTTTATAATTTAGATTTGGCGATTCCTTCCTATGTAGCTTTGATAATATAATTCAAAAATTAAATTCATGTTCTAATGGTATATTTTAGGGGATAGTAAATATTACTTTCACAAAAAAGAATAGCCAAATACTCTTTAGGGTAATCTTTAGAAAAGCTACTATGTTCGGTAACAAGAAAGCTAGAGTGGAAAAAAAAAATCCTTCGTAAAACAAATTTTATGTTATTTAACAAGTTTCTTCTCAGGACTGCTCTATTAAGATAAACTTGTGGATAAGAATTACCTTGCATAATTCTTTAACTTGGATATAGGAATTTTTACAGACGGACAAGATTAAAGCTTCATTTAATCGTTTTTTTAATAATTTTATATATAAAATGAGCAAAGGTTATTATTAAAAAAGTACCAAAATTATCTAAATATAAGTATAAATAAAATAAAAATTGAAGCAAATCAAAGTAAAAAGTGAAAAAAATGGTCTTTCTATAAACTACGTCTAAAACTTCCTATAAATTCACGACAGTGCGAATATTGCCCTTAATCAATTATTTACATAACAAAATAAATAAATAATATATAATTTATAACATCATGAACAGGTACAATTAAATTGACATTAATGTCTCTCAAATTCTCAAGAAATCATACATGACTTATTCGCTAAAGTTTAAATTCACAAACTGGAAACTGCGAACAGAATGTTTCGCTGTATATTTGAGAGCAATAAAACCTAATATTATTTGTACAATTAGAAAAATACACATTATACTTTGCATAATTCGCTCCAAAACACTTGATTTAACCCCTGGACTAAGTAAAAGAAACAGCTGTAAAGGTGTTTGCAATAGGACAGAAATTAACCAAAAACTAGCTGTTTCTGGAATCTGAAACATAAAACAAACAAAAGTGATTAACGATTTCCAATATTTATTTATCTTATCGCACCTTCAATAAGATGCGAAGTAGTTAGAGGATGATTTCAATCTTATTTATGAGAAATTAAAGTCATTTATATTATTTAGTTCTAATTTCAATTGCATTTTTATATTATTACTTTCTCTTTTTTTTTTATCATATTTCATGTTCAAAGCTATATTGTATTTCATATCTTGTTTATAAAATACAGATTTCTGAAAAGAAATCTGCAGTGCTCTTTTACTTGCAGCATTGCATTTGATACTTCTGACATTATTAATTTTAGCTGAAAAAAATTGCCAATCAGCTTGAAAATATATATATATATATTAAAATTAATAATATATATATGAAGTACTAGGATTATGTAATGTTATAGTTACAATTAATACAAAATGATAATGGAAGAGAAGCGAATGAGATAAATTTATTCTATATGAACTACAACTAGAATTGGCATATCACTTTTTACTTAGTTATTTTGGTAATATTAATTGGCATATTGCTTTTACTTATTAACTTTACAAGGGCATTGTATGTATGAAGAAATGTTTCAATGTTATCATTTTTCTAAACAATATTTTGTAAAACACTTGAGTTTCCGAGTTGAGACCGCGTCAGTGGTTCGCTAAAAGCCAGACGTTTCGCCCATGTTGCTATGAGCCTCTTCAGGGTCCTTACACCTCGAAAACCAAAATGGAAATGGTGCTATTTTGGCTTTCGAGGTGTAACGACACTAAAGAGGCTCATTGCAACATGGGGGAAACGTCGGGTTTTAGCGAACCACTGACACGGTCTCAACCTTGAAACCTAGATGTTTTTCATGAAAATGGCCGCGGAAACCTTAAATATCAATATTTTGTAGTTAAACCGAAACTATATAGTGCTTTCTGAAATAGTACCACAGTCTTAAGTTTAATAATAAAATGTCTATTAGTGATTCATCATGATAATGTTACCTTTTCTTTCAGATTTCCTAAATATCCAACATATAATCTAATTCCTTCAATTACTGTAACTGCCAATAATGACAAAGCCAGTATGAACTGATAAAGTATCTCCAAATTGGAATACTAAAACAATAATTATATAATTACACTAAGACAATCAAAGAATTAAATTAATCAATTTATTATTTTGGCGACTTACTTTTAGCGGTATCATAACGAAATTTACAGTAAGCCAAAATGGGAAAAAAATAACATTAAAGTATAAACATACTTGCAGTGGCAAATTAGAGAAATGAGGACCTGCAATAAGGATTTATTAATTAATTTATTTATATGAATCCATTACGAATAAATAAATAAAGAAAATAAATACCCATTTTTTGTTTTGTTTCTTTGTTCATTAAGCAAAAAGTTAGATTTTTGTAAGTATAAACGAAATATTGATTAAGGTCATGAACATTTTATACTCATTTTCACTTTGAGGTGCAATGGAAAGATGGAAAAGTTGAAGGTATTATATTATATCCTCATCACTACCAGAAGAAAGTTGTCATGATTCAGCCTTGACGAATTACTAAAGTCGATGTCCCGAATACAATAAGAACTTCTCCATATAATCTAAGACCTGCTTGAATCATGGTGTTTTCTAACTATAAACAAAAGAATCAAATTTAAGGTAAGCAGGTTATCAAAACCTTCATGTTATTCTTTGACGGTTACCGTAACCGTGTTTGATGCAAACAAATATAACCTAGAACTATGTAGCCACATGTATTAGTTGACAAAGTAGAAACAGGATAAGGAAGAAATAAACAATGAATTCGACGATAGATTTATTAAAATTAGCTTTAGGAGAACCTGACAAATATGCTTTAATGAATTTTTTACAAGTATGCACCGATAGCACACTTTTTCAGAGAAAAGTAAGGATTCTTTACTGTCCATGTCTGTATTATATTTTAGTACACTATAAATTTATATAATTATTACTTTTATTTGGTTAATAGGATTGTAATATTGAGGATGTTGTCTCATTAGTAAATTCATTATTGAATGTAAGTGCGGACTATGAAAAAGGAGTACTAATTATGAAAGTTCTATTACCGCAGTGTAAATCTGATTTAGTTGAACGAAATTTATTGCAATGGCTACAGCAGTGTTTTAAGGGACTTCAGTCTCATAGTTATTTAGTTACTCCCTATGTACTTTTAAGTAAGTAATGTTTTCTTTAAATTCCAAACTTGATACCGAGCAGTTTCCTCAGTTTCAAACATCATCTCTTGTAGGAGAACTCTTAATTTACTCTAAAGATTATCCGGACATCAGAAAACAAACGGCCCTAAATATTGTCTCTAAAATTTTGGAACATTATTTCAAGGATACAAGACAACTAGCTACTGAGGTATATATATATATATTTTTTTTAATTTAAGACGCTTCAACATCTATGGTCATTAGCGCCAGGAGCCTTCTCAGTACACTGCCGGCCTCCGGACAGTGTTCTCTCGCTACAGACAAATTGTCCATCACCGAACAGTGAGCTGTAGAGGCTCCTACGAAGAAAAAATCTAAGGGTAGCACTGGACTCGAACCTGGGACCTCCGCGTGGGAGTCCAACGCGCTAATCCCCGTATGAGAAACGACATACTCATACGTTCTTTAATATTTTCAGCTTTTACTTCCATTTCTACAGTGTTTGGAGCAAATACTATTACATTATGGAAAGGCTTGTGGACATTGGAAAGTAGGTTGGATATATAAATTTTGTAAATTTTTATTTCCTAAGGTTATAATCATTTTATGTCTTTGCTGTCCTATTTTTCAGAATAAAATAGAACAATTTCTTCTTCAACATTTGGAATGCCCGCCTGCTGTGGTAAATGCTTGTGCAAGATGTTTTCTCAAAATTTCAGGTATTGGTCCTATCACTCCTGATATGGAAGTGATTAAGGAGCAGTGGTATGGAAAACAGAAATTCCTTATTAGCGCACTGCATACTCTTTTAGATCGATTATATAATCATATTAATGAAATCCAGGTAATTTTTTAAATAATTCATTTTGAGCAAGTAAAGGAAATTCTATTTCTAAAACATACAGTGGTTTCAGTGTTGAATATTATTCAAATAATATTATTGCCTAAGCCGTTTTGACGATGATTTCATTCTCTAGGGTATATATGAAAAATATATTGATAGAAGTGATAGTTCAGGTTTTCCTGAGATCTCAGAAACTTTTTCTCTAAAAAACGCACAAAGATTAACTGTTCAGTACACAAGTCTAGCTGAGTTTCTGAGGATAATGCTTTTGTAAGTATCTCATAGGAAAAAGCTCCAGAAATCAGTACTAAGTACCTATAAATTACTAATACTATTACTAATTAATGGTAATCAATTTTTCAGAGGAATGTTTCCGGTAACCAAAAGAATATATTCAGACGCTATATTAAGTGTTATTTGTAGAGGTTTGTCCGTTACATGTACAACGCTTGAAGCAAATGTGACAAATGATTCTATTATTTTATCTACACAGATACCAGCTATCCATTGCGCCTGCTTAAATATATTAGATTCTTTAATTCTGAGGTATGAATAAGTACTAAACTGAAATGGTTTATCTTTCTGGAATACTAATTGATGTAATTATTAATCTTTCCTAGTTTACTTGAAAAAACTTTCCACAGTTAAATTTGTATAAATTTACATTTTTGAAGAATAGAAAATCGTAGGTGTCAAACATCTAAGAAATAGTCAACACAAATTTCCAACCCGAGATTTGTACCCACTTTTGCTTAAGGCTGCTCACAGCACCCGAGCTGATGTCCCAAATGAAGATCCGTTCTACAGAACTTCCATCAGGTTAAGATCCCTGAGTAATCCTAGTAACCTGGCGGGCTCTAGGGAGGGTATATCCCTAGACCTGGTAGCTGCCCAGGTTGAGCAGCACAGCATACAAGTTGCTTCTGTAATAGCACAGCTTTCTTAAACTGAAATTAATTTTTCATAAATTGTGAATTGTCATTACCAAAGCATAGAACCTCTCATCAGAACTGATAATTAAAAAAAAATTGTATTCTTTGTTTTAGTTGTCGTCGAAGTTTACTTCCTCAAGCAGAATTAATTTGTAAACTTTGTTCACAAACACTGAAATGGACTAAAGTTAATTTTTGCGAGTTTGGACAATGCAAACCTTACAGGTAACTTACTTGTAGTGGAAGTTAGATACTTTATAACTGATTAAATAGGTGTTCTGACTTTCTGATGACACTGTTATTTAACGCTGCGCTAATTCATTTTGACAATGTTTGCCATAGAATGCCCATGGATATTCACGCAAATCATGAATTCTGACAGATTAACATTCCGGAGTTCCATGATTTCAAAACTTGAAGTTATATATTGACGAATTATTGTAATATATATTTTAGCATGCTTCTTTTCTTGAATTCTTCTCGTTTTTGGATTATCCTCATACATCTGATCTGGAGCTTCGTTCTAAAGATCGTTGACATTCACTTTTCTGGTCTCGCAGTACCAACTTTGAATAGCAAAAATAGGAGAAAGTAAAAAAGCTAATTTTAAGACACCAGACT
The DNA here is from genome assembly GCA_011037195.1 of Triatoma infestans. Lineage (NCBI taxonomy): Eukaryota > Metazoa > Arthropoda > Insecta > Hemiptera > Reduviidae > Triatoma > Triatoma infestans. The sequence goes on along the minus strand of JAAEAF010000672.1, from coordinate 49,509 downwards.
GACGATGGAGGAAAATCGAAACTATCGGAATAAAGGGAGAATCGTGCCATGCCAGATAGATCTCGGATATTGTCCAGAAATGCGTATCGAACCATCATCCCAATTTATCATTACTTTAATATAATTTATTGTTCATACCTGCTGTGGAACGCGTACTTTTGAAGACAGTCGCGCTTATTCTGATGTATATTCGTATCATGTAAAAGTATAATCAATTAATATTTTCCAGTTTGCTACGAGTCAAAGCATACAATTGTCTCAACACTTGGTTAACTATTTCAAGGGTTGGAAGTTATGTTCAACATTATATTAATGACATCATTCCCTCTGTTCTATCAGATATTCACAACGATAAGCCAACCATAATTCTGAATGTAAGTTCTTGTTATATTTCACTACTTTCATATGAATACTGCTTAGCTTATTAATAATACGAAATATGACTAGAATTCTCCTATTAACTATTTCAAGTGTGGTTTTTTAATTCTATTTCCAGGTTTCAGCGAAACGATTAAAAGGTAAAGTTGGAAAGAAGCAAAGAAAAAAACAAAAAGAAGTTCAAAACTTGGAAAACAAATTAGCCACAACGATAAATCCTTTGGCAAACAAAGAAGTTTGCGCAGCAGCTCTTAATTTCTTGTCATCTCTATTGGAATCTAGCTTCTTTTTAATATCACATAATATTCATAAGGTAACTGTAACTTATTACATGTATATTTTTGTTTTTATAGTGTTTAGTTTCTCGTATTTTTACTTCACTTTACTATTCATATTTCAGCAACTTCAAGAACAAATAGTAAGCGAATTATTGATGGTACAAACTGCCCTAAATCTTTCGTTAGACTTACCGATACCATACACTGATGAAGCTTGTCGACTTGCATTGTATACAGCTCTTCTTGCTCTCTGCAACAACCATCATCCTAAATTTCCTGCACCTTGTAATTATGCTGTACCAATTTTTACCAATGGACTCAATGATAATTCACTTTTGGTAAGTTATATTGTAATAACAATTATAACTTAACTAATTCAGAATTTCCCCTACATTGGTCCCTGCAAGTGCCGATTTTGTACCTGCTGTTGGCGAGTCCGGATTCCCTATATATGTTTTGTCAAGTTTCTAGCCTGCACAGTTTCCCAAGGATAAGGTCAATGGGCTTTGTCTGTCAGCCGTCTAAAATTTTGCTTTCTAGGGTCCAGACAGAGCTGACTGTTAGATGTGTCTTTTGTCTTTCATGGACTTTTCTTAGGCACCTGGTTGGATCTGGGCATACTGGTTCAAGGAAACTCCTTATACTTTGTAATTGAGTTAATGGCAGACCTGACATCTTTTTTATGGAATTTCTGAGGTAAAGGAGGAAATAATCCATTCATCTTATTATGACTGACTTTTGGTTTGTGAGAACATAAGGTACAGGATCATTGATCGGCACAGAACGACTATGGAAGATATTAAGGTTATTATCCTATTTAAGATTGCTGTGAATCCTACATGGATCTTGGTTTGGATTTTTTTATGTTCAGCCTGATTCTGTTGTTTTTTCTTTTGTGTTATGGGCCCAGGGATGTTTTTGTACTAGCTTACGGCTTGATCCCGAATAATAATAATAATAATAATAATAATAATTATTATTATTATTATTATTATTATTATTATTATTATTATTATTTCAAGATTCCATACCACTTTGTTTATTGAATTTTGTGTTTATTTGTTGAATAGTATCTCGATTGAGTTACATATGAGCTTTTTTAAGTAGCGTGTCGCACCTGAATATTAGGATATATCTTGTAAATGCATTTTTCTTTAGAGTGCTTTGCTTATGAAGTTACGCTTCAAAGAATGATTTATCATATCTACAGGACATTGGTAAGACAAAGAAAACTTCAATAATTTGGGGCACATAAAACACTTCTTTATTAATTAAATTTTTAGCAATATGGTACTTATGGCTATTTAGATTTTTAGGAGCAATAGCCACATTTACTGCTTGCTGTCTTGCATGTCTATGTTAATACTTTATAGGTAGTCTTCAGTAAAGGTGGGAATTTAATGATGGAAGTGTGTGTGATGGTGAGTTAAAGTTCCCATGTTTAAAGTTGGATTGTACGATGGAAATGTCACGTAAATATTATTAGGTTGGAATACACGTAGGAATAGTAAATCTCTGAAGAAATGGATGTCCACTTCTCTTCGAGAACTTTATAACGTTAATAACTTTAAAGGGCGCCAATGATAATAGATTAAGCGCGTTAAATTAAAAAAAAACACTTTGAAATCAGAAGTAAAACATGAAGTGCATATGATAAATAAAAGTGCAAGGCATTACTTATGTACAACACATTTTTATGTACTGCTTACATTTTAAAATTGATTTTTGAAAATTATGTGAAAAATTGTGTCCATATAAACAAGTTAACCACACAAATGGCAAATTTAAGGAAGTTATCAACTTCTCTATTTTTTTTCTTCTAGGTTTCAAGATTTTGCATTCAAGCTGTTGCCAATATTGATAAAATGTTACATCCTATAGGACCTACTCTTAGTTGTGCTTTAGAATTAAGCAATGAAGTTTCTACCTCCAGAAATGTTCTACCCACAACAACCACTGGTTTACATACAAATATAAATAATGTAAATGGAAGTATAACAAAAACTAATAATAATAGAACTGTTCAAGATCATGTACCTCTAAACGATTCACTAGTGCTAGAAAGTATTCCAAAACTGTTTGAAAATCATATATTATCAGAATCAATCAATAATGATAAAGACAAAAATGAAAATATCAGTTATATAGTTAAACCTATTGAAGAAAAAAATATTCAGCAAATTAAAAATAATGAAAGCAATGTTACAATGCAGGAAACACAAATTAAGGAAAATGAAATTACAACTCAGGTCGTAGAAAACAATTACGTCGAAGAACTCACAGAAGAAAACAAAATCATATCTCCAAATGAAATTAAAAATACTAAAAGAAAACTGAACAACGAAATAATAAGTGAAACTCCAAGGGAGAAAAAGAGAAAGGAGGATAATCGTGAACATTTTGAAACGGAAATCAACGAACTAGAGAAGGAAATGTTGTCATCGTTTGTGGATATTATTGATGTAAATATCTAATTAAAACATTAGATAATCTTAAAATGGAAACCAAAAAGAAAGAAAAAAAAATACGTTTGTATAATAAGATAGTTAATTCTGTATATTGTATATTGTGCATATGTAGTTGCCAATATATGTAAATATAATAGCAAGAAAAAATTACATCTCTTTCTTTCTTGGTCTGATTTTATTATTAAAATCTAGATAAATTTTATTTAATATAAGTGTAAAATAAAAGACTTAATTTTATTGGATTTTTATTGTTTATTTATCAGTCACATTAAAATAAAATTAAAATTCTACCACATAAGTCATTGATTGAGAGTTTCAGCAACGGCCAAATAACATACAAAAGTAGTTCATGTTTAAATACTCACAAGACTTTAAATGTTCTGTATTTCTTGTAACTTCCGATTGACAAATTTACTTCAACATGGAAACTTTACAACAAACTTCAAATTTAAAAGTGATGGAATCTAGAGTTGAAATGTGTATGTGAAATCAGTTTTTGAAAAAAAAAAAAACTTTTCACATGAAATTAAAATACACACATATTTCTTGTAATAAACTTGCGAAGTTTATAGAAAGTTGTAAGAAAAGATTTCGAGAAATGGAACTACTTTCCGGATGGATCTTTTAAGTTTCCGCGGTCATTTTCATGAAAAATACTTGAGTTTCCGGGTTGAGACCGCGTCAATGTTTGCTAATATCGTAACGTTTCGCCCACGTTGCAATGAGCATCTTCAGGATCGACCTTGAAAGCCAATAAGGCAATGAACTTTCCACCACTGGTCGATTGGTTTCTACCGAAATAGTCAAAAACTAAACATTTTTCTATTTGAGTTATATTGATCATTATTAATAACATTCAGCAATGAGAGAAAGTAAAAAAAATCTGATATGAAACACTCACTCAACTTTCTCTAACTCCAATTAACACAATTTAATTTTAAAAAAAAGATACTTTAAAACTGCAATATTTCCAAAGTTTAGATGGCCTGGCTATAAAAAAAGGTGATAGGATAAACCAGAGTGGATGTTGTGGACGTTTAAACCACATAGTGCCAATTGAAGTGTAATCTGACAGACCCCTTCAATACCCCTCTAAAAATTTTTTTTGTTTCAAATAAATGTGATACGTTTCTATGTATGCAACAAGCATGCCAGTTTAAAGAAAATCATTGTAACCGTTTTTGACAAAATTCCAAAAAACTAGTATGTAAAATCTCACTTCCGGTAAACAGATTTTCTTCAAATTTGAAATTCTATCAATGCTCCTAATGCGTATTAATATTATGTAGGTGGCAAAACCATATATTACACTAGAGTAGTATTTTGGAGCAAAGCATAACGTTACTATTCCCGCAAAACCCCCAAAAAATAATTATCCCTGGTAAATGTTTCAAATAAAAGTAATTGGTTTTATGTGTGTAGATAAAATAGAAAGTTAAAGAAATTCGTTGGGGCTATTATAAAAAAAAACGAAAAACTGAAAAAAAAAATTCAGTTAATTCGCACTCTCAATCGATGGATTTTGTCCGAAATCTTCGTGTCTGATGCGGTAGTAGTGACTAAACGAAATACCAAGTTCGAGCTTCCAAGTTCCAGCTTTTTGTTTTTGAGATATTCTGATAACATAGACTCACACCATTCGTGTGAAGAATCGGGTTAGTAAGAGCCCCCCATGTAAAATTATCAGAAACAAAAATGTTGGTAATCTGTGAAAGGCATGAGCTGGGTGGGATAGAAGGTTCTTTTATGGTTATTTGTTTTTTTCATTTAAGGCGCGTCAACATCTATGGTCATTGGCGTTCGGAGTCTTCTCAATGCACTGCCGGCCTCCGGACAGTGTTCTCTCGTTACAGACAACACTGTCCATCACCAACCAGTGAGCTGTAGAGGCTTCCTAGGAAGAAAAAATCTAAGGGTAGCACAGATGGACTCGAACCCGGGTCCTCCGCGTGGGAGTCCAGTATGCAAACCACTTAGCTTCCCTGTGTATGGTTAGAGACATTATATTCTTAATAGAACTGTGATGTGTTTATTTTGAGACATTAAGAACTATTGAGTTTTTTATATAGTATTTTGTTATTCATGTTTAGAACTGTATTATGTTAGGTGAAGTTTGTCTCTCTATTAAATTGTATTTTTGAATAAAGGTTCAGTGCATTTTGAAGAAACTATAGTCAGTGTTTTGAATATATGAAATTAGCCCTAAACAACTTTTGTCTACACTTATTTTTAAACATCCGGCGACCGTGACAGGACTTCTTTAATTGTGACTAGATTTATTTTTTCTTTGTTTCATTTAATTTACTTAGAAATTATGGGTGGCAAAAATAAAAACACAGAAGGGAAGGGCTAATTAAAAATAGACGCCTAAGTAAAGCAGCATTTACTAGAGGCTATAATGTTTTTAATGAAAAACTTAGGAGAAAAGGAAGTGAACATAGTTGAAGTAAATGCGAAACTGGAATTATTGGAAATCAAAATTAATAAGCTTGCACTCTTGAACGCAGACATTTTTGAGAGAATCAGTAACGAAAATACTACTGATGAAGCCTTAAATAAAGAAATTGATCTAGCTGACGAATATACCTTTAAATTCAATATCATTAAGAGCACAACCGATTGTTAAATGAAGATGCATCATCCGGTATTTTATCCGTCGTAGCATGCATATTAGTTATGTTCCTGGCCGGTTTCAGATATTCTTCCATCGTCAGAGCACGAACTTGGTGTAGAGAGTTCACTTCAACGAAATGTTTCTGTAGACACCGAAACATTGTAATGTATGTATGTAATGTGTGTAATGTTGTTGGTCTACCAACAAGTGTGAGTCTACAGAAACATTTCGTTGAAGTGAACTCTCTACACGAACTTGGTGAATTTGCTCTGACGATGGATGAATATCCGAAACCGGCCAGGAACATAACTAATATGCATGCTACGACGGATAAAATACCGGATGTTATCCAGAATGCGGGCCCAGCCACATATTCAACGAAGATGCATCAGTTTCTTCATCTTCAAACAATAGAAGGGAGCGGTGCATGTCGTTATCCAAATTAGAATTAAAGAAATTTAATGGGGAATTGTTAGATTGGCTTCCACTTTGGAGCAAATTTCAGCGAATAGATAGTTATGAAAGTATTTCAAAAGGTGATAAATTTAATTATTGCAATGCATGATACCCAACTCGAAGGCCAGTCAGTCAGTTGCCAGTTACCCTCCCACGGAGGGGAATTATGACAAAGCTTTAAACAACCTTAAAGCACGATTTAATATCGTGAAGAAAAGACTTATTAATAGAAGTGTGTACTCGAGAATTAATAAAATTAGTAATAAATAATTTTTATTTAAAGAAAATAAATTTAATTGACGTTTGATACCTAGAAAGTCTGGGTTCATTGTAAAGCTTAGGCGTGCCATCAGATACCTGTGTAGCGTTAATATACCCACTTGTTGAGTCTTGCTTACCAGAGGATGTTTTACGTGCTTGGCAGCGAACCCATGAAGATACACCAGATACAAAATTAGATAAGAGATTAGAAAAATTGCTGGGTTTTCTTAGAAGAGAAGTAGAATACGCACAACACAGATCTCTAGTCAAAGATTCTTTCGCCTTAAAGAGAACTTCAGAAAAATCTTTTTTACCCAAATTTGATAATATTCCAACGGCAACTGAACTAGTTAATATTGAGAGTACGAGAATATTATGTATATTTTGCAACGGAGAACATCCTAATCACATGTGTAAAGAAGCATTAAAAATGTCCTTGGTTGAAAAAAAGGAATATTTTATCTAAAGCAGGATATTGTTTCATTTATGTTCGTAAAGGTCATCGTATGATGGACTGTCATGTGAAATTAAATTGCACAATTTGTTCAAGGCGGCACTCGAATACTATGGGTTCAACTTCTAAAGACAACGAAGAAGAGAAACATTTGGAACCCAATAAAGAAAACAGTCTCTCAAATTCCACCTGCAGTAGAGTACGATTACAAACATTGGTAGTCAAACTGAGAAACGACAGCAGTAAAAGACATATAAGGGCCTCAATAGATTCCGGTTCCGAAAAATCTTACATTAGTCAAAGACAAGTGGCTGATATGAACTATTTACCTTTGGGCGAAGAGGAGCTTGTTCATTGCCTTTTCGGTGGAGAACAGAGCGCTCCCCAGAAACAAAATTTTTGAGGTTAGACTTTCCAATGTGGATGAAAATTATTTCTGTAAATTTAAGGCACTAGATCAACTTACAATTGCTCATTCAGTCTCCTGTATAAAGGATGGACCTTGGAATTCTGAGCTTAAGAAGAAAGGTATTGAGACACTTAAGATGCATTGAGACCTGTTGACCTGTCTCAAGGTGGGAGGATGTGAAGAATCGGATTAGTAAGAGCTCCCATTTGAAATTATCAGAAACAAAAACGTTGGTAACCTGTGAAAGGCATGAACTTGGAGGGATAGAAGGTATTTGTATGGTTCGAGAGATTATACTCTTAATAGAACTGTGGTGTGTTTATTTTGAGACATTAAGAACTATTGATTTTTTATATATTTTGTTATTCATATTTAGAACTGTTTTATGTTAGGTGAAGTTTGTTTCTCTATTGAATTGTATTTTTTGAATAAAGGTTCAATTGCATTTTGAAGAAACTATAGTCAGTGTTTTGAATATATGAAATTAGCCCTAAACAACTTTTGCCCACACTTATTTTTAAACAGTTCGCACAAAAACATTTTTTTCATACTCAGATTTTTACTTTCTCTTACTCCTAAGTAAGAGGAAGTATTGTAATCGTGTCAAATTTTCAATATCGAGTTTTCACCGAAAATATCCGTTTTGAGGTCCCCTGAGTCCAAAAGTGGTTTCTAGCAAGTGGTCTATGTGTATGTGAACAGCATAGCTCAAAAACGAAAAACCGTAGAAAGTTGAAACTTGATATTACGTTTAGGTATCACCATGGGATCTGACGGTGCGTTATCTGCCAAAATTCCTCTACCGGAAGTACCACTTTACTAGTTGTTTTTTTTTATGTTTTTGCGATTTTCTCAAAAATGGCTCCGACGATTTTCTTTAAACTTGGTATATCAACAGCACATACAAAGAGCTACAACTTCTATTTGAAACATTTCTTCGGGAAAATTCATTTAAGGGCACTTCTGGGGGAGAGGTGGCGTTAGGTTTTGATCTTAACTGCTATTTCAGTTTATTAGACAATTCTGTCATCTAAATAATATTAATTAAAATTAAATATGTTGTTGAAATTCCGAGTTTGAAAAAAAATCGGACAACCGGAAGTGCGTTTCTTTTAACACTTTACTAAATGATTTTTTCACTTTTTCGCGATTTTCTCAAAAATGGCTCCGACGATTTTCTTGAAACTTCGTATATAAACTAAACATGCAAAGATCTATGTCTTTTATTAAAACATTCTCTGGGAAAATTCATTTAAGGGTACTTTTAGGGGAGGGGTGGGGTTACAGCTTCCTGTAAAGTGATTATAGTTGATTATATAATTCTATCATCCAAACAGAATTATTAGAAATAAATAGATGGCCAAAATTCCAAGTTTTAAGAAAATTAGTAAGCCGCAAGTGCGCATTTACTGAAAAGTTTTGTCAGTTTTCAGCGAATTTCGTTATATTTGGTACACAAACTATATCATATGTCAATTATAATTTTGAGAACAGGAGTAAGAGAAAGTTGTGTGAGTGTTTCACACCAGATTTTTTTCTTTCAAACACAATTTCGAAAATCTAGCATGAAGAGAAGTAAAAATTGGTAACCGATTATTAGCTCTGCCTCATTGGAAGATGGACGTTTCATTCTAAACTACATCTCATGAAACCTTTTTCATAGCGGCTGAGTCTTGAAACAATTCAATACTGAATTCTATAAAATATTATATTAAATTTCTCTCGGGATATTTGATGTATGATATTTTATCAAACCATCTTTTAGGTTATTAAATACGTACATACCGATGGTGAAATATCATTATGTGCATATTTCGATGCTACTAAGAATTCAAGAAACATCGTTCCATTAAATTTATTTAATTTCAATTTTGGCTAAATTTCGATTTCAGAGCTACATAATTCACAGTCTACATATTTTTTTTTTTTTGTATTATGTTATTATATCATCTGTTTAAAAATATCCTTATAGCTTCAGTCGGATTAGCCACACAGCAAATTTTTGCTAGCCGTTCCGACTTTGCCATCGATCACTAGTCCAATTTTTGTTATAATCGACATTAAAAAAAAAACAAAGCTCGTTAAATTATACTTTATTTTTCACGTTCATTTACAACAAATGTTTGTTTAAAACTATACAACAAAACATTTTTGACAAATGTTTGTTTAAAACTATACAACAGAACATTGACAGCTTGTTTTCTGCCATTTAAGATCTACAAATTCGGGATTAGTTTGAAGTATGAATAATGCTCTTGAAACTATGGAATATTTGATTTTTTCATTTTTTCTTTTTCTTACCCGTAGTAAGAGGAAGTATTATAATTTCTATTATTGAGCTGATTATAAAAAAATCTGGAAGGAAACCTTAAAAAATTTGTATTGTTTACTGAAATACTTATAATTTACATATTTTGCTTTTCGTCTTGACGTCAACCCTGACCTTGTAGAGTTAGCCGTAAGCATTCATGACTTCTTTTTTTTTATAAGGTATTCGTTATGTAGTGTTATTATTAGCACTTGCAAAGATGAAAATCTAGTCAAAAGAACAGTAGCCCAACACAAAATGATCACACTGAAAGTATGAACAGTGAGAGCCCATGAACTTTTTTGCAAAAAATAGAGATTTCTAATGTAATCCACAAATGTTGTTCACGCAAAATCTAAAAAACACAACGTTTACAGTTCTAGAAATATTCGACATATTTTTGCCACATTATCTGGTTAAATAACAACTTAAACAAAATTAATTAGATCTTGGTTGTTATTAGTGAGTCGTTTTACAAAAATTCTGTATACTTGTACAGAACGTTTCGTTCTAATGAGACTATTTTCAGCTTTTTATTATAAATTGCAGTTTATTAACCAAGATGACATTAACTGGACCTTCACAAACTAACAATGAAAACAGAAAATGAATTACGTTATTATAGTAGTAAAATAATTATATTTTGTGTTAATAAATTTATAACAAATTCTACAAATCCAATGAACTTATTCCGGGCACTGCTTCCAGCAAAAAATGAAATTATTATAGGAATTTATTTCAATCGAAAACAATACATAATTATGACAACACAGAAATGATCAAAAATCTATTTAAAATTGTAACTTGTTTCTTAATTAACTATTTATAAATGTAATAAGTGTATGTATGTACATAATTTGGTGTGAATCAGAAATAATTCTGAAAGAAACAATAACTATGCCATAAATGTCGATATTAATCCATAAAATACCATTGAGTATTAATTTAATAAGTTACGAACTAAATTTGTTTCTTAAATGGTACAATATACAAAATATATAAAAAATGGCCCCCCCCCCGTTTCCTTAATAATTTTGCAAAAGGTGGATATAGTTGGGGCGCTTTATCCCGCTTTTATTGTACAAATATTTTCCTTCATTAGAAGTCCTTGGATTTATCTACTAAGAACAATACCTTGCTCCAAATCCTGCAATGGTCTAGCTTACAAGAAAAAAATGAGTACTTCTTTATTAGCCGAAATTGAAATGCAAGACCTTTCTATAATTAGTACAATATAATTCAATTGTCTGTGCATTAAAATGAGTTGCCTCACATTATAGAATTGGATCTCGATTTTCAGTGGCACAGTTTGCCAATTACCTTAAAAATAATAGACTTGAAGAGATGTTGCTTTTTGATTTGTTACTCTTTTCTGGGGCAGATGCAAGATCAAGATATGATCTAGTGTGGGGAAAAAAGAGCCAAAAAGCGCAGCATCTTTCTGTTCTTGCGTATATTTTTTAATAAAGTAGGGGTGGCCATATTTTTTGTTTTTGTTTGTTTTTTATTCGCTTATGACCTATTTGTTCCTGTTCATCCTAGAAGTCCCCCACCACCACCCAGACCTAAAAGTCCGCCCACAGACTGTCTGGTTGTAGTAGTGTGAAGAGGTGCCCTGATTGTTGTAGTAGCAGGATCTCCTGTCCCACTAGCAGTAGTACCTCTGCCGTTGCCACCGCCACCAAACAGGCCACCCAGAGGATTACTATTACCACCACCAACTAGACCTCCTAATTTTCCTTCTAATGGGTTTGCAATAGAAGTAACCTGATCTTTCAAATTGTTGACACCTAATGTATCGGCTAGATTATCGGCGCTGGTCAACAGTGTGGAGCCAGCCGCTCCAATTGTATTCGTGACCACTGCGGCTGCCTGCTTCAATATTGAACAATCCGATGAACCAAGTATACCGTTATCACCTAGCCACATGCCCATTTCACATTTGTGAAAATTTTCCGCTAATTTTGGTTGTTCTTCTATAATCATATAGTTGTTTTTTTCCGCGGTAAATGGTTTCCAGTCATCTCCGCCTTCAATTCTTGGTTTTCTGAAGAAAAAATAATAATAAGTCTTTTATTTTATACAAAAAGAAATTATATAAACGCTTATTGTGAAATACAAGCAGAACAATTTTCTTTAAACACTCAGCAATTAATTTACACAAACAATTGTTTTTAGACCACAAAAGCAATTTTTGAACAGCAAACTCTCCAGCAAATTTTCTTTAAATTGCAAAGTTTAATTGGGCTGGCCATAAAAAGGGTGGTGGGGATTTTACTTGTATATTTGTGTGGCCTCATGTGGAGCGCTCTATGTTAAAACCAGGAAAAAGCATGTGCAAATTTAAATCTTAACTAACTGACAGACTTCCAAAACCTCTCTAAAATCAATGTTTTCAGAAAAATGTTTTAAATAAAAGTGATACGTTTCTGTCTACGCAACCAGCAAGCATGCCAAGTTTAAAAATCGTCAGAGATCTTTCCGTTATAGCCTGCTTCTTTTTGTGGTCATCGACCGGTTTCGGGCGTTCGTTTATCATCAGGATGTTTTTGTTAAACATTGTAATAACATAGACTTGCACAGAGTAAATACAGTTGATACACTGTATTTGTAGAATCACGGAAAATATCTCTAATGCTTTCCAGCTCTGCGGATCCAACCACAACAATTACAAATCGTTGTAACCGTTTTCGAAAAAATTCAAAAAACTCAGAGCACCCTCTAAAATCGCACTTCCGGACATTCTTCAAATATGGGATTCTATCAACGTTTCTAATATGTATAAATATTATGAAGGTGGTAAAACCACATATTATACTTTAGAGAAAAGCATAATGCAACTGTTTCCTCAAAACCCCCAAAAAGTCAATTTTCCCGAGGAAATGTTTCAAATAAAAGTGTTTTTATATATGTAGATGGTATACGAAAAACTGAAAAACCATTCAGTAAAGTAGCACTTCTGGATGATGGATTTTGCCCGAAATCTCGACTTTTAATAGGTGGTAGTATCTGAACGGAATGCTAAGTTTGTGCTTTCTGCACCATTTGGTTTTTGAGATATTCTGCTAGCCCACATACATACAGACCATTCGCTCAAAAAAAATATTTTTCGTATTCAGAAGCTCCAAAACATGTATTTCCTGAAAACTCAATTTCGAAAATCTGACGCAATCGCAATATTTACTAGGAAATTCCCCTTACTAGGAATATAGAAAGTAAAAATAGTACTGCTGTAGATTAGCAGACTGAATTATCACGTTCGGTCAGTCACGGTTATTCTCGTCGATGTTCGTTTGTACTTCTGGCTGCACAAAATAAATGAATCTAAAGTACTGCTTTTTAAGCAGGTAAAATACAATAAAAGGTTATTGAAGAATTTAGACCATGCAAAAATTGAAGAATGGATTTTATTTTATAATCATATTAGAAATTTTCTAAGCAGATTTTTTAAAACACAAGTAATTTTACTTAAATAAACTGTTATTGTTTGAAAAAAGAAAGAATTATATTTGTTATTTTGTATATATGGCACACCCCCATCAAATTTTACCAACAGTCAGACTAGCACTGAAGTTGGAAAAGCCTATAACATATCAAAAATATTGAAGTAATGCTAAAAGAACTAGAGTCCTTAGCAAACAACAATAACCTATAGCTTATGCTCCACGGGGGACATAGAGAGATTCAAAGAAATGAAGAACTGCTTAGCAAATCCAGTGCAGGAAAGAGTGCCCATGCCGCTCAAAATCAAATCAACAAAATGGTTTTCAACTCGTCAGGCTTTAAAATTATAATGAGATGTTATTCGGCAATGGCCAGAGAAGTTTTAAAGAAAAAAAAATTCTTTGTTGCTCTGCATTTCGAGTACCATTGGTGCCCTTCTTCATTTTTCTTATCCCGCTCACCTTTTAACAGTTTTTTCTTTTTAATTTTAAAAATATTCTCTTTTCATTTCAAACCCAACTTCTCAATGTACACTCCTCTCCTACATCTTTATGTTGTTTATTTTCTCTTATCATTAATATCATTTCAGTTAATTAACTGTTACTTCTGTGTTATAATCTTGTTTTTACTATCTTATGTACATACAGTTCTGTTAATATTTCTTTAATAAAATTTTTCTCTTATTTCTTATAAATCAATGCACTTTTTCTTCACTACAAAACTGTACAATCATATACCTTTTCTCCAATAAATTTTGCAGAACCCTGAAGAAGGGCACCAAAGGTACCCGAAACGTATAGCAAAAAAAAATTCTTTTTTCTTTAAGACTCCTCTAAAAGGAAGGGATTAGCTCAGTGGTTAGCGCACTAGACTCCCATGCGCTAGACCCGGGTTCGAGTCCAGCTGGGCTGCCCTTAGATTTTTGTCTTCCTAGGAGTCCCTATAGCTCACTGTCCGGTGATGGACAGTGTCGTCTGTAACGAGAGAACACTGTCCGGAGGCCGGCATTGAGAAGGCTCCGGGCGCCAATGACCATAGATGTTGATGCGCCTTAAATTTAAATAAATAAAACTCCTCTGGTTATTGCCGTATAAACATCTCATTATAAATTCAAGAAATATTTTGGGGAGACCAAAACGTAATTCGCACATTCTACCTCTTTGGCAGAGCCGAAAGTGAGCTAAAAAGAATTGGAGACATAGTTACAAAGTATTTTTTATATTAAAGGAAACACTCCTATAATAGTTTAGAAAGTACGCATTCCATTGTCTGTCAGAATTTCTTCTAAAACATCTTTAAATGTGATTAAATTTTAAAAAAATCTTACTCACCCATTTTGAAGAAATTCAGCAACCATGTTGCAAAAATGTTCTCTAACATTTAAATCAACTGCATTAAGACTTGGATTGTCCAATGGTTTGCCGTCTAACGTACGTAATTCGAATAGGAATATCAAATCATCACCATGTTCAGGACCTTAGTTATTATGATAAGTAAAAAAAAAAAATTAATACGAATAAATCGATTAAATAAAGAAGTGACTTTATGTGACTTTTAAATGACAAAACCTTTTTTGTCTTTATTCTGTGAGCCTAAAGATGAAACTAAAGGTAATCCAGACAGAAATTCTCCAGCTAATGATTTCTGAGGTGTATGCTCAAAACTGTAAAGATATACATCACCCTGTCTAGACCATAAATGGGATGTAATAAATGCGGGTAAGTTGAAAAATGCATCAGTTGTATGCTGAAAAAGGCGAAATTGAAAAAAAGGTGAACTTATCAAACATTTTCTCAGATAAATTATAACTGGGTGAAAATTATTTTAGAGATAATACCTTAATAACTTTTTCTAAATCAGAAAATCCTGCAGAAATCAACATAGTAAAAAATTTCAGATATTCACCATTTAAGAATAATGAACTGAGTTGTGGATTTACTGTTTTATTAACAAACATCCCTGAAAAATAAAAATTATTATAAAATTTAGTTACTGATTTAAACGCTTACTGAACAGTCATGGATTGTTAGAGAAAACACTTTTAAGAATATAGTAAAAATTTCCTGAGAAAAGAAAAAATGAAGTAGTAAAAGGCAGGTCCATCAGTTTGAATTAGCAGTCTAGCTTGATCTCGTAAACAAATCGAAGGGATCAAATGTCTACGGAAACATTCACAAATTCCCCCCAAAACTCAATCGATTTCCTCATACTGCAATTCTGATAATTCTCTCATTAACAAATTTTCTTCACTAAACCTTCACTTGCCTTTAATGTTATGTGGATCCTAAAAACTGTATACTGAACGGATCTAACTGTGTATTGAACTGGCATCTACAAGGAAACTAAAATATCAAAGCTCCCGGGGATCGGATCTGTAATCAATTTTCCCAAAAAAATGCCATTTACTTTAAACTGCCA
The DNA here is from genome assembly GCA_011037195.1 of Triatoma infestans. Taxonomy (NCBI): domain Eukaryota; kingdom Metazoa; phylum Arthropoda; class Insecta; order Hemiptera; family Reduviidae; genus Triatoma; species Triatoma infestans. The sequence continues at coordinate 34,021 of JAAEAF010000672.1, read as the reverse complement.
TGTGGATCGAAATATCAAAATCTACAAAAAACAAACTCACTTTCATCGTAAATTTCAATTCATCGTTAAGAGTATATGGTACTTTTTTTTGGGAAAATTTGTTCATAATCATTATTATCCCATAAATTCATGATTTCTATGAAACATACCATTATTTGCATTTAAAGCTCCAGTAAAAAGATCTGATTGTAAGAAATTAGGTGACAGTAATTTTTTCTGTATTTCCTCCAGGAAACTTCCTGAAATGTAAACACGTTTCTAACAATATTATACTCGAGACAATATTGACTGAATATTAGTAATAGTTAATATTTTGGGTTACCTCTGCATCCTCCACCAGTTTCTTCTTTGGTCACTCCAGTTAGAAGTGGTATCTTAGGAAACTGTCCTTGTTTCATAGCTTCTAAAGGAGATTGTAAAATAAAATATGGTAAAAATCGTTCATCTTCTTTACCCTCTTTTGCTGGTCCAGGGACTAATAAGTTAGCTAATCCTTTTGGAAACCTATCCGATTTTATGCGTTTATCCTAAAAATTAAATGGTTAATTCAATCATTTGTATTGGATAAGTTTTCACTAGTTAACATTTCTACTATATAATTAAAATATTTGAAACTACACTAACCTGTACAGCACTGTCAGCTTTTAAAATGATATCCAATGGAAGTTTCTGCATACATCGTACAAACTGGAAACCTTGTTGTGAATCACAACTGCCAGTCTCTGTGGACACTTCTTTTGCTGTTCTTATTTCATCTTCGTCCAATGTGAAAGGTGATACTGGTGTACCGCTCATTGCTAATACTCCATTCAGCCTGCCTGGATACCACAATATATAACTTGTGAAATTAAGGAATTATGTTTTTTTCTCATCGCTTACTGCTGGGAATTGTGGAATAGCCATTTCTTCGTGAGTCTTGGCTCCCTGCGGGTCTCCCAACACTTAAACACTCACACAACACACCTAGAAACTTAAATGTAGATGAATATGGTGTGACTATTTGGGGTTAGCTCATCACCGAACACAAACTGACTCCACTTTTAGAAGACAACTGTCAATGTATACTGTTATGTATGTCCCTTCTCGTTAAAATAAATAATATATGTTCTGCATATATTTGATTTTTATTACGAGCAGTGGTGAGAATTATACCCATTGCTCCACACAAATATATTACAGTGGTGGCAGCGGTGGGATCTTGGGTTGAGTTCGAGGGTTCCACTGGGTGCTGTATGTGATACCCGTTGTCTTGGAAGGCCTGGAGGATGGCCGCTGGGTTTTACAGAACAGTGGAGGTCTCACCCAAGATCTACAGCCTACTGGTGGAGTAGTGGAGTGTACAAGTGGTCGCAGTCGACGGATCGTCGACTGGTGGAGAGGGGAGAGGTGTTATGTATGTCCCTTCTCGTTGAAATAAATAATATATGTTCTGCATATATTTGATTTTTATTACGAGCAGTGGTGAGAATTATACCCATTGCTCCACACAAATATATTACAATACTCATTAAAATGTAATGGAGTCGGAATAGATCTTTTGTATATCGCCATACAAACATCTATTGCCACATACATTTCGACAATATGTCACCTATTTGTCCGCGCGGCAGACACCCAAGGCGAGATGGCGACGTGCGCCAAGAAATTAAATACACAAGAAAAAATAAATAAAATAAAAGGAAAGGCGATGCAAAGAAAAAAGTTTCGACTTACCTTGACATTAGTGCTGTGGCATGCGCAAGTGGCGAAGCTGAGGCGATAGGTGAACGGTTAAGGAAGATGTGGCGTGTACGTGTGTGTGTGTGTGGCGAAGAAAAGAACTTAGGTGAGCGGAAAGGGATTGGGATGCTCCCTTAGAAGCGGATGACGTTGCTGTTGAAGCGGCTGATGGTGTTAGAAGAGCCCAGGCGCGGAAGGTGAGTGACTCTGGCGATGATGGCGAGGAAAGACGAGTCTTGTGTCTCAAGGAGACAATGAATATGAATTCGAAGGCGAATAAGGCGAATAAAATAAAAGGCGAATTTTACACTGACACCACTAACTGCGGAGGCTGAAGCGGAAAACAAGTTGTACAGGCGAAATATAGCAGGAAAGTGAGCCGGAGCTCACAGCGTTGGCCGGATGTGCCAGCGGAAGCAGTGGGGAAAGGAACATGCGTTGGAGTGATGACCCAAAATATTCTGGGTTGTAAACATTAGCGACAGGAAAAGGGATGGTACAAGGCCGGCAAAATTACCAAGTGGATTAAGCGCGCGCGCATGCACTGGCGGAAGAGGGCGCGCGTGGGAGAGGGAGGGCGTATTACGACTCAACACTATTATTTTACCGAATTTATTAGTTATTTCTAGTAAAACGATAGATAGATAGATAGATAAACAGCTTTATTTTATAATATTTACATATATTTATATATATAATATATATATATTTACAAAGGAAACAAATAGCTGATATGAAATGGTATGCATGTACCGTCTCTCAGAGGTTGTAGCTCAAATTAATATTTCACTCAATTAAAGTAAAAAAAAATTTATAAGCAGCTATTCATCTCTTTGCTCAGCAAAATTATTTGTGGATATAACAAATTACAATAAGAAACAAAAAACTGCCACATTAAAAAACAAATAACCAACTCTAGTAAGCGAATAATCCTCAATTTACAAGAAAATTATAACGAATTCGATTCTATTTACCAAAATGGAATTTTTCCTATTTATAACGAAGAAAAACCCTTCTTTAAATGATACCTTTATTTCGACTTTAATTTCATAATGTTTAATCATACTTCACTTTTAGTTTTACTCAAACGTGCTTAAATAAACAAAAATTCTACAAATAATTACTTTCGGATTCAAGGCGCTTCAAAACTTAGACACATTTTACTTTGACAAAATCTGATAGGAATGCAATATTGTATTAGAATAAGATTTTCTAGCAACAAACTTACGTCTTGAATGTTTATTCATTGCCATCATTGTCGCACAACTGGCACCACTTCCTTGACCACCAGATGTAACTCTCTTAGGATCGCCACCAAAATATCTGATATAATCGTTCACCCATCTCATAGCAGTGGAAATATCGAATAAGCCAGTGTTTCCTGGTAGTTCCTTGCGTCCGATATTTAAAAACCCTAAAATATTGTAGACATATTTTGAAATTTGCTACATTTGTTTTTTTTGTTCATGAGATGAACGCAATTAAACATTATTTTCATAAATAACAAAGGATATATTACCTAGAGAGCCAAGTCTATATTGAACTGTCACTACTACGACTCCTTTTTTAACCAGATGTGTAGGAATATACTGGGCTGCAGATCCTGTCTTAAAATTTCCACCATGGATCCAAACAAGAACTGGATTTGACGGTGGGGGTCTTCCATCTCCCAATGGCAACTGGAATCAATATAATAATATTCAGCTTTGAGGAAAAAAAAGAAAAAGGAACCAATTTTAAGCAAAGTCTGTAAGTTAGCCTATACCTTCAGAAAGAATATTTGTTTATCCCTTAAAATCAGTACATATGAGAAGGGGGTTGAAATTAATGTAAATAATAACAAAAGAAAACAAAAACTGAGATCTTAAAAAAAATCTGTAAGAAGCACTCGAATGAGTTTCTCTTTTTGAAATTCTTAAATATCTAATTCACAAAGTTTATTTAATATGGAACTGTCTGCTTCTTTTCCTTGTCACCAACTGATTTCTATCTCTCGAAGTGCAGCTGTTGTGGCTGGGTCCGCAGAGCCGGAAAGCATCAGAGATATTTTCCGTGATAGCCTATATACACTGATTTTACTTTGTGCAAGTCTGTGTTATCGCTCTGCTTTAAAAAAAACAACCTGATGATGGGCAAACGCTCGAAACCGGTCGATGATCACAAAAAGAAGCAGGCTATCACGGAAAATATCTCTGAGAAGTATAGCATTCGTTTCAGAGTTTTCCAATTACAGATTACATGGGAAAGTGATGTTTTAAGATCCACTGAGAGAAAAAAAACTCTGTTTACGGCGAGCGAGTGTGTGAATGTGTCAAAAATCCTCAACCAGAAGTGTCATTTTATTGAGTGGATTTCTCGATTATTTCTGTATTTCTGGAAACCTTCTATGCACATTCTTTTCTTATGTATGTCTATTACTTTGATTTAAAAAATTTTTTCAGGGAAAATGATTTATGGGTTCTATGAAAGGGGTTAATGTTAGATTTTCCTCTATAATGTAATTTCACTTTATTCATATATGTAATATTAAGAAGAATTAAATATATTGCCTCAATTCCAAGAAGATGGATGAAAGTCGGTAGACCGGAAGTGTGGCTTTTTGATATTTTTTCCCAGTTTTCTCAAAAATGACACAACCGGTTTTTTTAAGCCTTTTACTAATCCATATTTTATTCTTCCAATATTACTCCTTTAGTAGAAACTAAATCTAAAAAAATATATCAAAACTGTGGAATGGCTAATGTATTTGAGACATTATTTTGAATATACTACTTGACATGATAGCATGGTTCACTAAGCATTTCGACTTGAGTTAACGATAAAAACTGGCAAGTAGCGGGGAAAGAAGCAAGACAATACAGGAAAAAAGTTAGATAAATGCATTATGTTTGAAATTCAATAGAAATGTTAATTATAGATCAAAAGATACGAGCTGAAATTTAATTAATCTTAAGGATATAATAAGTTAACAATTTCTAGAGAAAAACGTGTAGAAAGATGAAGTTAAAGTCTCCATTAGATAATTCCAGAATATTCACTGACGTATTTCTAAAAGTTGCTAGACAATAACAGTATAAAAACCTAAATTGACTAAGATGGAAATATTTAAAAGAAAAATGAAATTAATTAGAAATTTGTATTAGAATAATTCTATTTGTATAACTAAATTCTAATGACGTCCTACGAATGATGTGGCATAAGACAGACGTATAAATATAATAAGGAAAGTTCCTACCTCTGGGGAAAAAATATTGAGGAAAAGACAGTCCTCACTGCCAAATACTCTTCCACTTCTCCATTGAGCACATGGAGGTCCAAATTTCGTAGCATCTATTTCACCTTTTAGTTTCAATTTTCTTGGTCTCTGTAATTGGAAAATATTATTAACATAATTATTTATTATAAATAGAACGTTTCGTGCACACTAAACTTATGAGCACTTTATATATATACCTACTCCTAACATAGCCGGTCAAATAACCAATTAGGAAATAAAGGTGACGATGTTGTGGTGGTTGGTTCCGCAGAGCTGGAAAGCATCAGCGACATTTTCCGTTGTAGCCTGCTTCATTTTGTGGTCATCGACCGTTTCGGGCGTTCGCCCATCTTCAGGATGCGTTTTTCAGACAGTGTGACAACACAGACTTGGCGCAGAGCAAACTTAGTTTTCATAAAAATGAGCGTGAAAACTAAGTTTGCTCTGTACAGTCTGTGTTGGCACACTGTCTGAAGAACGCATCCTGAAGATGGGCGAACGCCCGAAACGGTCGATGACCACAAAATGAAGCAGGCTACCACGGAAAATGTCTCTAAAGGTGACGATTTTTGCAAATTTAATTCAAGTAATGGTAAATTTAATTTATAGCTATCTAAACTTTCGTTCTATTCAGAACTGAGATTTAGACCCGGTAATTTGGCGTTTCTCATAGAAAAAATGAAACAACATTAAAAACAGAAAAATCGATTAAATGAATAATATGACACTGCCCGGATTGAAAAAATGAAACAAAACTAACATAAAAAACAGAAAAATCGATTAAATGAATAATATGACACTGCCCGGAGTGCGGCAGTGCACTGTAAAGGCTCAGGGGTGTACCATAGATCTTTCAGGTTATAGTGAATAGTATAATTATGAATTAGACTAAAGAAACAAAAAAATTTTCTATGGAATTGAAAACCAGTCATTTTACCGGGAGTGACATGATAAGTGACCTCCATATATTCTGCTGTGTAGTCAGGTTCTTTTTTTATGAAAAACTACTTCAGTTTTTCTTTAAATGTTTCGATTTTTGTTTATTCCTGCAGATTATCTCACAGTGTAGTTCTTTTATGAAATAACATATAAAACAATATAAAAATAATTACTAAAAATTAATACTAAACCAGTCAACTATATTAAATTTTAAGTTAATTTTCTAGAAATTTGTAAAATTCATAAGAAGTTTGGTAGAATGATTATCAGCAGAGACACGTAATTTGGAGCTTCCTAATACCTACTAAATTCCTTTTTTTAGGGAAAACAATTATAGTGAAGTATGTACATTTCGTCTCCGTCAACGAATCTACTTCGTAGTTGGACGTTAAGACAGTCTGTAAACAATAATGCATTAAATTTCTCATTTACTTGTATCTTGTAACTTGAGAATGTTCATATTAATCGAATCTTCTGCAAAATAAGAAAGAGGTAGTTATCAACTAAAAACCGTAACCATCTCCCAAGAAAATAATGTGTTCATTCATATACTGCTCAATTTTACCTAGGAAAAACCTATTAATTTTATAGGGATTGTGAGGAACCGGGACGTTTAGATTTCCTATAAAGTGCCATTTTTCAACACACTGTACGAATCCACATCTACATACTATTTAAGACAATTAATTGTAATATACAAATTCAAAAAATAAAGAAAATTTGTCGAATGGTTTTATGTGATGCGCAATTAGTAAATTTTTTTTTACTTAATTGACGAAAATTAACGAGTTTGGACGAGTAAATGACGAAGTGTTTTTATTGTTTATCTCTTCATAAGCATGTATTTATTATGAAATGAATTTTAAAAAGTAAATTATAATGTAAGTATAGTATATATTCTGAGTATTTAATGCATTAATTCCGTTCAAAACTAAAGATGCCAGTACATTTCGAAAAATGTACCTATTATTCGAAATAATCACCTGGAAACGCAATCTTTTCAGAGGGGGTTCCGCATATCTTATTCCTAGAAAACTGTATGTACCATCATCATTCACAAGACCCCTAACTATAGCACTTCTCCTGTCTCTTCTGACAAACACTAAAGGTTTTTCACTACCGGACGTGGGTGGCTGTGCCGTAGGTCTGGTTACGGTACCAGAAGATGGCGGTACATCTGCAGGTACTCCTCCAACAATACGTTTTACTCGTTTTTCTCCTTGAACATCATAATACAATACAGTCAGTACTGCCGCTATAGCTATTGCAATCGAACGCATCTTTGAGACTGATACTTGAATTCTTTTCTAGTCATTTATATTTTTTTTTTGTTCACCTCTCCCCGCCAAGGTCATCAGGAATCCCCACAGATTTTTAACTGAATGACCTCATCATTTAATGTCTTCCCATACATATATGAAGGTCAGATTAAAAACTATTTTAGTTTTACATTCTATAAAGCTAGATCGAATAAAACTAGTGAACATATTAGTTTTATGTTAGTGATAAGAAAAGTGATTAAAGGTCAATCATATTCTATTCAATTTATGATAATTAGTGAGGTTTACTAATATATTATTCACAAGTTTTATGCGGAATAAAATTGTGTACATTTTATTTTTAGAAAAAAATTTAAAAATTCTAAGAAAAATTGTGATGCGAAACACTGCACTTCTTAAGAGTTCTAAGTGACAAATTTTCTTCAAACATGGGTCTATAAAACTGTCTTCTGAGACTCTTATAGGTTGTAAAACCGTAAATTACCTATTAGAGGAGAGTGGACTAGCAACTTACTTCTTCAGGGATCTTGGGGTCTCTATAGTACATCAGTGGCATTTCCGGTTAACCGATTTTTTTTTAAACTTAAAATTACAGCAATGCTCTTAACATTAAGTTGTGCCATGGGATGGGTCCCGGTTCCCAGGCATTGCAGCCCGGGAGAGGCTTATTATGCCTACCCCTGTAAATGAGAAACCGCTCTCTTCATGAAGGGCATTAAGGGCTCTCCCAACCAGCTCTCTTTGCGCTATTATTTTCTGAGGAGCCAATGCGTTTGCAACATAATCGAACAACAGTTGCGGGGCCGTTTCCCCCTCCTAGCATAGTCTACACAAAGGTTGTGATCTAATTACCCCACCTTGTGAATGTGTTTTGTGAGTCTTGTCCCGTAAAAAGTCGTCATCAGACCAATCTGGTTCCTACCTATAAACAGAGGGTCTCTTTAGTTCTATTCTTACAAAGCTTTGACGTCATCTTGCTGTGTTTGGCTCCTGGACTTAGTTTCCAGAGTTCGTCGTGCTCTCTCCACAGCCAGTCTCTAGCTTAAATAATAATAATAATAAATCATTCAGTGAAGTCTCGCTTACAGGTGAGAATTTTATCCTCGCGTCAGATGCAGTGATGGTATCAAACGGAATATCAAGTTTGATATTTCCTGCGACTTTTCGGTTTTGTGACATTTTGTTCGCATACGTAATCATGATCATTCGCTAAAAAAACATTTTATTCGCGAAAATGTTATTCCGGTGAAATTCAATTTCGAAAATTTTATCCGATCGCAATACTGTTCTTAAAACAAAGTAAAACCGTGGAAACGATCTTTAACTGAATGTCCAATATAGTTGTGCACATGTAGTGGCTCTGAATACAAGCCTTGTGCAAATGAATGTGTAAGATGATGGAATAGAGATTGCCATGTGAGAAACCCGAAATTCACTTCAACACCCTCCGAGCCAATCTGTAATATGTAAAAATGCCGTCAAAAATGAAGATCTATGAAGGTGATCAGTATATTTGTGCGTGTGAGGAATAGTGCATCATAAGTTAGCTGTGTTAGGTAATATTTATTTGATCAAATTCTTTTTTCGAGGGGAATCCTACTAAGATTTAGAGCGCTTTCTAAAGTCGGGTGTGACATTCCCTAAAACCTCTTTTAACAATATTAGCAAAACATAATTTTTCCTTGCGCAGGCCCAATATGTATTTCCGGTAAAAAATCTATCAAAAATTTGATTGGTTCAATACAACAGTAAAAATAAAATTTCTATTCCTGCAATTTATTAAAGTCATGTAATTGATATTGTTATCTTGTTACGTACAATAAATTAAAATAATATACAATTTAATAGGAAAGAAATATATGCAATTTTTCAGTAGATCTGTTGTGGTATAATAAAAAGAAATTTTTGAATATATATATATATTTTATACAAAATTCTTTTAATATATTTTACTTTCGCAAAAGGCTGCCTCCTACATACTCCCCATCGAGTAGGATAGTCGCACTAGTGCGACAAAGTGAAATATTTGAAAAAGAAGTTAATATTACTTTCAGAAGACTACACTAATGAATTCAATTATATCAATTAACTAAATACTGAATTAATTATAATAGCAAACAATCATTTTAGATTCACTGCTAGAGCCGGATAACGAACCATCTTACCTTTTCGCAAGGTCATCTGTGGAGGATTGACAGGCCTTGCTGGTGTATTTACCATCTTCTCTGGGGACCTCGCAGTTCTGTCTACACTTTGAGGAGAATGGGCTTTCACACCTTTTCCTTTTATATGTATCGTATAATACTTTTCATTTCTTTTTTTAACTAAAAATGGGCCTTCATGAGAGGGTACTAATGCTTTTTAAATTTTGTCCACTCCCAGGAAAGCTGGCATACTGGTTTTCAAATCCTTATGTACAAAAACGGTCTGTATTGATTCTGAGGACAACATTGAGCAAGTCCTCCTGCCATTTCACTTATGAGGAGGGCCGATTTTTTCTCAACAGTATTTCTGGGCTAAATAGTAGCGCTGTCGTGCAGTCTGCTACCTAACCACATTCAGTACAAAACTGAAGAGAAAATATCTCAAAAAAGCGAGATTAAAATGAACTTGCAACCCTTGTTCAGAGTTGCCATACTCCCTCAATAACTGTCTTGCAGCTCTTTATTTAAATTGTAATTCAATTATATATAAACAATAGTTAGATTTAGCCGTTGTCAATGACACAAGCAAAATGTTGGTTGGCTGGGGCCGAAGAAAATACTTTTTTCTTAGAAAGTTAAATTGTAATTCAATTATGCGCAGATATTCGAAATTTCTGAGGAGTAAGTTCTTATCTAATTTCAGTTTTCTTCCTTTTTTTTTTTTACTAACAATACCAGGTACTTTAGACAAATATTTGTTTGTTCCATAATTATCAAATGAAACTCCTTACTCAAAAGAATGAATGTTCCTTTCTAGGTATTACAAATTTCTGCCTAACATGAAATCTGTAAGAGTAATCATGGGAATCATGGATTTCAAGGAATAATACTATATTGTAGGAATATAACAATGAATTTACTATATAATCATCAATTATCATCTCAAGGAGTCATCAAGCTAACAAAAGCGTGACTGTTAGGACATGTTATTATCTGCAAATAATTCGCTATGGCTCTATCGATCGCAAGTGAGACACTTAATTATAGTGATACCATCAGACATTATATGGCTTCCAGCCTGTATTGTGACTGTATTTATGATTTAAATCTGCAATACAAAAAAAAAAATTATTGGAAAGTTAAGAAAACAAAGCATATATTTTAAAGAAAAAGGGAAAATCAGTACAGAATATCCTCATAATAAAATAGGATTTCAAACGCCATTAATAAATAATTCTATCATCATTTAAAATATTACAAAATAAAAGTTTATTAAATATATGGGATGTAACTCAAATCTTGGGCCTCTAATGTTACAGATAATATAACAAAACTCATTAATGTTCTAAAACTTAAAGAATCAAAACTTTTAGCCTAAAATACTGTTGTTGTTTTTTTTAGGCTAACTTGACAAATTTTAAGTTAGTATAAATTTATTATAAAGTTAGATAATTTCCGCACAAAATCAACAAGTATGGTGCGCAACAAAAACAAAGTTAGAGTCAACTTACTAACATGAATTTGATAGCCTTAATCTAAGAATGGATGAGAATCCGAGACTGAACAAGAAACATAGGACGGATAAAATCCCAGATGTTATCTAACATTGCGGACTCACCCACATATTCAAAAATGTAAAGTTGTTAAGCGACATAAAGACAAATAAAAATTAATTTTTTAACAGCCAGAAATTTTAGTACATTATCAATAATGAGTATTTAGTTCAAAGACGATTTCGTTAAAGATTAAAGAATGTAAAATTCAATTTAAGAACTTGGATGATTACTAATTAAGAATATATCTTCTTGTTTTTTTTTTTTAAATTGGACGTTTCGATTCATCCTACATCTAGCACTAATATCTACATCTTAAACAAAGCTTTTGAAATTTGCAAAGAATTTTAATATCTGAATTATCAAATTAAAATAGCTACCTCTACGCGAATCACTATTCTTTTATCTCTTCAAATTGTCGCATAACATCTACATGAGACATCTCTAAATAATAATTTACTTTCTTATAAACTTTTCATTTTACATTTTTCAAAAAGGTGTTTTCAAGTTATTATTTCCCTAAAAAAACAAAAAAATATTATTAATTACTTCTTTACAATATTAAAGATAAAAATCTAATTATATACTCAGATTGCAACGAAGTAACCTGAATACAAATTATGAATTAGGATTTCAAACGCCTAGATAAATCATCATAAGTTTAGTTCTACGTTTAATGACTACTATAAAAATTAAAAAAACACTAACCATCTAAAACGAAGACTTCCATATAGAGCATGATTCACACTATATCATTTCTCATGAATTCTCTGGAAACATGGCTGGAAGATAATGAAAACTGAATTAAAATTCTAAGAATGTAGAAGAAAATTAAAAAAAAATTAACAAGATTCAATCAGAAATAACCTCTAGTTCTTAAAAAAAGTCATAATGTATCCTTTTTTTTTAAATAACAATCATCACTAAATAAATATTACTAGTTAAAAAAAGTAGCTGGTAATAATAGTTTTACGATACCTGAAATTAACAGACCATCTTGATGAAGCCTCATACTGAAGCATGTAGATTCTGAAATGGAGCAGTTATTACAAATTAGTAAATATACAACTTTGTAAGGTTTCAAAAATATAGAGAATAAGAAATAAATCAGAAATAGCCTCTAATTTTCAACAATATCATGCAATTTTAATCATATACATAGTAAAACTCATCACTTTAATGCGATAATACATATTCAAACACAGTTACATACAGCTCTGCTTAAGTTACTCACCTTATTACACTGGCGATTTGGGACATGCCAATTCACATTCCTTACTTTCAGTCAGCTTTCTCTAGAAATAAAAATTCACATCTAATTACTAAAAATATTTCCTCTTAAAACGTTGGAGAAAAATAAAGGATAATTTCAGAAATAACCTCTAGTTCATTACAAATCATTTTTTTTTTTTTTCAAGTCTCATTGACATTTTTCATCATTTCATGTCAATTACCAATTTACTTGTTAGGGACACTTACGTGTTATCAAGTGAAACTAATTTAGTCTGACCACACCACAGGAATTCAAAAAAATTTCCACATCCTCTTTATAATTAATTACCTGCAAATGTAAAACTTATTAAAAAAGAAAAAAATGAGTTAATATCATATAAACGGAAACTCACCTCTTACGATATTTTTTTCCCCAATGCCGGAGAGAAATTGTTCAAATAATAAATACTATACTTATTTACAATAAGGTAGAACAGGATGAATACCTTTCTAAGGAAAGTTCAGGTAGTAATAGGTTTTATAAATAAAACAGAAAGAAAAAAATATTAAAAATGAAAATTCTGTACAAAGTACGTTTATATTTTAATAAAACACAAAACAATTTTTAGCTTTAATCTTCTCCTTTCTTTTGATCAGTCTTGCCACCACGAATCCTACCAGTTCTTCTTGCGGCGATAAGACCAACCTGAAAAAAATAAATCGAATGTCTGTAGTAGAGAGGTCTCACATTTAGAGTCTCGCTGGGTTATCGCATTTTGGTTGAGAAATATTCTGGCCTTCAACACACCAACTCAACAAATTTACTTACAATGATTTCTTTAAATAAAAGATGTAACATTAAGAATCAACACTAACCTTTCTACCAGCACTGGTTCCTCTCTTAACAGTGGAAGCTTTACCAATATGTTGGTGATTACCACCACCGTGAGGATGTTCGACTGGATTCATAGCAACACCACGGACTTTAGGCCAGCAGTTCCTCTTAGCCTTGTACTTGTAGTACGCCCTACCGGCTTTCAATACTGGCTTATCAATACGTCCACCTCCGGCAACGATACCTGTTGGGGAGAAATAATGGTATAAAAGATACACATACAACGTTCACTTCCTGCAATGCACCTAGTTTTAACTAACAAATTTTATAAAAACAAACGTACAATTTTTTTTATTTGAATGCTAAATGCTTCAATATTATATCATTGGGAGAAAATAAATTAACATAATGAAATAACACTTGAAAGAAGCGCACTTCCAGCTCCCCAGAATCTTCGAAAATCAATTTTTCCGGATAAAATTTCAAACAAAAATGTTGTCTTAATATGTACAGTTAATAGAGAAAATCGTAAAACTGAAAAAAAATCATATCTAGGAAAGTAGTAAATTTCAGTTATTCGATTTTCATCAAACCAAGAAGTTGGCAATAAATTTAATTTAATATAATATTGGAGCTGGAATCTATAATATACTGAAAGAGCATTTTTAGAGTTAAGCTTAACGTCACTCACTCCCAAGAAACCCCCCAAAACAATTTTTCCCCAAAGAAGTTTCAAGTACAAGTGTTAGACCTCCTGTAGTGTGTTTATCCAAATCGAAAGAAAAACCTGCAAAATCGATTCAATAAAATTCACTTTCGGTTGGCAGATTTTAAGCAAAATCTTATTGTCAGGTTCCATGGTATCTCAAACGAAATATCAACTTTGAACTATCCGGGAAATGCAGATTTTGAGGTATGCTAAGCGCATGCACTTACATTCACAGACCAATATCTTATCACCTATTTTTCTGAATCTGGGAATATCAAAACACTATTTCCGATGTAACTACAATTTCGAAAATTCTACACGATTGCAATACTTCCTCTTTTAGCAAGTAAAGGAAAGTAAAAAAAGAAATAGGTTCCTTAGTATAACAGGATTTTCCCAAGTGGGGAAATTGAACTGGTCAGTTCTTCAAAGGGTTTCGCAGCCTGTCTACAGTTAATTCGTTCCTACTTATATAGCTCTTATAAAAATCAATTCAGCAGCAGATACTTACCAACCATAGCTCTGTTATTGGAAGGTATAACTTTCTTTGCTCCTGAAGGAAGCTTCACTCTAGTCCTCTTTGTATCGGGATTGTGAGCAATTACTGTAGCATAATTTCCTGAAGAAAGTATCAATATTAGTGACTACTCTTTGGAACATCTACTTTATATATATATATAAATCCATAATAAAAAAAAAAAGTGCAAACTGTATAGTATAAACTATATTTCACCTGATGCTCTAGCTAAACGGCCTCTGTCACCTGTCTTTTCCTCTAGATTACAAATAATTGTACCTTCAGGCATAGTACCAACAGGCATTACATTACCAATGTGAAGATTGGCTGTAATTTAATTTAAAATTAACCATAAGTAAAAAACAGATAAGAGAAAACTGGTACAAACTAAATGTCCATATAACAAACAAAACATTACCTTTCTTTCCGCAATATAAAAACTGTCCAGTATATATTCCTTCCGGTGCAATAAATAACTCTTTACGAGTTTTAAACCTATAAGGATCTCTAAAGTGTACAACTGCCAAAGGTGCACCTCTGCCAGGATCATGGATTATTTCCTACAATTTAAATTTGCGTTATGGCTTTCATTAATTATATGAAGTAAATATTCAGAAAACACATTTTCATTTACAAACCTTCACAACACCTTTGATATAACCATGCCTCTCTGCAAAATCAAGAGATCTCAATTTAGGTGCTCCTTTTCTGTGTTTTGTATGCGACCTAAAAACACTTCCAGCTCCTTTACGTTGAGCTCGTATAACACGACCCATGATAACTGAAAATAAAATACATATACAAGAAATAAGAAAGTAAACTATAAAAAGAGGTTATAAGTTCAATGTTTAAAAGTTAAGCTAACAAGAATAAAACGAATTTCTTCCAAATAAATAGTTTTACAAAAAAAATTACTTTGGTCGAACAAACAAACAACGATGTATTAAATAAAATCTAGTAATCTTGGATTACTAACTTACATGGAAAGCCTATCTAGCTATGGCGGACACGACACAAGGACAAGTAATATTCCATGTAGGTTATAATTTTGGGTTACCGACAATACGTAAAAAAAAATTATTTGATAAGATTATTAATAGATCAATTTATTTAATTAAAATTACTATAAGACTGTAATTATTTAACATTAAAAAATTTTATAAAGTTTATGTAACTACCAGCCACTATACATCATTTAGATTGCATTGATTTTCACGAACTTCTAAAATTTCACTAATGCGGGAAATTCAAATTTAATACTTGGTGATATTTTTACTTTCTCTTACAATTACTAAAAGGAGCAAGTATTGCGATCGTGCCAGAATTCGAAATTGAGTTTTCAGCGAAATACACGTTTTCAGCTCCCTGGGTCCAAAACGTAGGTTTTACAAAATGGTCTGTATGAGTGCGTGAACAAAATATCTCAAAAACAAAAAGTGCAGGAAGCACAAACTTGGTATTCCGTTTGGGCACTACCACCGCATCAGACACGAACATTTCGGGTAAAATCCATCAACCGATTCTACCACTTTAGTTTTTTTTTATTTTCTCGAAAACGGCTCCAATGATTTTCTTTAAACATAAAATGTAACTAGATCCGAAGGGAGAACTCTAAAGAGAGAGAGAGACACAAAAATTGAGAAGCTCGCTAACTACTTAGGCTAGACTGTAGTGGGAGACTCTGCTTAAATACAGCTGCGTAAGCCATACAGGGGACAGTTTTTAAACAGTTTATACAGCTGTTGCAACCTTCAACAACCTTTCTCTTTGCTCACTCTAAATTTTATATATTCGTTTAAAGTCCAGGCAGTTAGTGTTATACTTTCTCATTATAGAGTGTTCAGCATTCTTCCAGTTTATTTATCTTTCAAACCCAATTCTCTCCTTCTCATACCCATTATATGGTATATCAACTGCACATACTAAGAGCTAAAACTTTTAATTGAAACATTTCTCCATAGAATTCATTTAAGGGTACTTTTGGGAAATTAAGTACACGAAAGTACAAATTAAGTTCAGCTTTCTACGTTCAGCTATTTAAGTGCTAGTTGGAGGAGAAGGAGGTATATCTCGCTTTTCTCCTGCTTGGTCTACAGCTACCCTCCTTATATCTTGCCAGTGCTGAGCAATCAAATCAATCCTATCCTGAAGAATCAAGTCAGTGTGGACGAAAGTCAGTTTAAGACAAACTTTTTGAATGACAATGGTCGCCTAAAAGATCGCAAGTGATATTCTGTCAGCCTGGCAATTCCACTGAAAGTCTAGGGTTTCTTTAACTCTTACTTCCGCTATCTTAAAGCAAGAGGCAAAAGGATGAGTAAAATACGTTTCTTTTATTTCTCTGAAGTACTTTTGTAAATAGATAAAATATTCACCGCTTTCAATCAATGTTTGCTATCTTTATGCCTTATATCGAAATATACAATTATTTCTGTTAAAAACGGTCTCTTGAACCGCTGAAGCAGCAGTTCAAATAGTATGGACTTAAAGCAAGCGTTTTGAACTTCTCCTGTTCTTTATTTAATGCTTACTTAAATCTCCTGTGCATTTGTTCAGGCGCTGCAAGATCCTTTATAACATGAAACACGTTATTAGGCTAGCAGTATGTAAGGGAAAATCGTAACTTCAAATCGTCACGAAACTAGAAAAGGTGGTGGGGAAAAACTTAGGGCAACTTTCTGCAATTTTAGTCATGCTGGCGGCGCTCATATACACAAACATACGTACATACAGACCAAATTTTAAAAAAATTTTTTTGGATTCAGCGGATCTCAAAACGTGAATTAAAGTCAGTAAAACCCTATATCGAAACTTTGACACATTGCAGCAGCTCCTCTTATAAACACTTGGAGAAAGTAAAAAGTTAATTACTGGCCTCATAATTATATAAATTTATATAATTACTAATAACTTCTATTTCTTCCCATATGTTCTGAATAATTTTTTTAATTAAAATTATTAAATATTCAGCTAATAATCATACATGCTTCCGTTACCAACTGGACTCATTCACAAGGGCTCTAAATTTTTCCAATGTATGTATTACGATATTTCCTTAAACAACTAACATAATTTGAAATGGTGGTCAGTAAAACTTGACGCCATTGTTAATTTTATAGCACAAACGCTGAAATTTGATGGATCGCCAGCACAAAGGGTTGACAAAGAAAAATGTGAAAATAAACTTGGTGGACAGTCTAATTTGACGTATTAACCTTATTAATACGGCACGAATGATGAAATTTTGCATAAGAGCAGCACACAAAAAAACTACTAGCGTTAGTAAAAAAAAAGTGTATTTTACTTGGTGGCCTTGAAAAGGGTTGTTGGAGGTTAATGTAGCAGACAGTTTAATATTTTAGCCGCAAGCGTGTTGATTATATGAAGGCCTTTGGTTTTCAGGAAGGGAGAACAGTTTTTCGTCAATATCTGTCATTTTGTAAATTGCCGGCACTAACGTTTGGTAAAGACAAAAATTTTAAAAAATCTGAACATAAAGTTTGTATTAATGAGAAGAAAACTGTTCTGATACAGGGAGTGTTGTGATCTGTGCAGCAGGCATAACTTACCAGAGGCTCACTATTTTATATATATATATATCGGAAAACAATGTTTTAGGCTATCCAATGAAATTTTTATGAACAAAATAAAATTAGAATTTAGAAATTATTTATTGGATAGACTTAATAATGCTAAATTTTATTATATGTATAATAAATTGGAATTGGATTTGGGTGAGAAATATATTAATGATAAAAATCATGTACGCACATTTCATCCGGACTATAATGAAACTGAGAGGTCAGCTCCTTGGTTTGAATTTCGATGTTTCGAGAGTGCAGAGTGGGCACAGTTGTTCCCTGTGAACTCTGGGAGATAGGGAGGATGTTGCACACTTCGCTGGGGTTTGTCCTGTCTTTGGGGAGTTTAGGGTCAGGTGGTTTGGGAAAATGTACTAGAGGAGAGCGAGGCTGGGGCAAGATTGGTATCGATAATATTTAATTCAGCAACTTAATTTTTACAAACTTTTTAAGAAAATATTAAACCACCACTGGCCCTGGATTTCTCTGTGTTGTAAAAAAAGAATTTATTCTATGTGTGCATATACAGCTGCAGTGCTCTTGTGACACTTCATTTAGGCTGTCATACGACATCTTTATCTCCATTTATTTATTCTACTACCCTATTATTGGGTGTATTATCAAATTAATTTTTTTTTATATGTATAATTGTGATAAAAATTCTGTTTAGTTTTTCTCAGAGGTGTTGTAAATTGATTTTGCGCTAGTGAATTTCTTTTATTATTTTGTTTCTAAAGTTACACACTTTTTAGTAAGAGTCAATTTGGCAGACGGACTATGTTCATGCCGATTATGTGTAATTACTATTATAAGATTTGTATTTTTTTTTATTATTGATAAATAAACACACATTATTATAGTTTGAACGAACTTGACGCCAAAGTTTTCTCCTTAATAACTTTGGTCAATTTTACGTCACAAACGCCTAAATTTTGCAGATCGCTGGCACACATGCAGCTAACGATGTGCAAAGATCTCCTACAGATTCGGTGGTGGCCAGTCCTACTTGACGGGCGTGTAAACTTTTAGATTCAGAATACAGTATCCAGTCCTGGTGTGCTTTACTAAAATGAAGCAATAATACTAACAGAGATTATTGGTTCTTTTTGTGGTCGTCGACCGGTTTCGGGCGTTCGCCCACATCAGGATGCTTTTTGTCAACAGTGTGATAACATAGATTTGCACAGAGCAAATTTAGTTGATACATTCTGTGCAAATCTATGTTATCATGCAGCTTGACAAAAAGCATCCTGATGATGAGCGAACGCCCGAAACCGGTCGATGACAACAAAAAGAAGCAGCAATCACGGAAAATATCTCTGATGCTTTCCAGCTCAGCGGAACCAACCACAACAATAATACCATAATTGTTTGTAATATCTTTATTTACATGATTGAAAATTACAACGTTTCATCATTATTTTATTTTCCTTCAGCAATCTTATATTTATCAAATAAGATCTTCCTTATTTTCCTTCAGCAATCTTATATTTATCTGTAATTTGCCAGTACTTGTTATAGGTTGTATTTTGTTTTTACTTATATAATTTTTTTCCCATGAATATTTGCAAAATAGCAAACCATGAGTTTGGTTTCCGCACCTTCCCATCTACAATACAGCAGGCTCATCGTGTTTTAGACACCATCGCATTTCCCTTGAACTCGAAACAGTTTTGTGCTAGGGTATTAACAGGAAGCGTCAGGGCTCCACTGCTTTATTCAATCTATACATCCGACTTACCTTCATATCCCTCTATCTCTATGTACGCCTTTGCAATTCTCTTCACACATACTCATCCCACACTCTCTGTCCTCTCTCTACAATCACAGCTACATCTTTAGAACCTACGTTGAAAAAATGGCAAATAAAAATCAATTCAAAAAAATCAAAATACATAATCTTTACATTGAAAAGAAAAATTCTTGCATTTATCCACTTATATAATTCTTCCATTCCTTCAGCCGACCATGTGTGGTACCTTGGACTGATTCTCGAAAAAGATTCCCCTGGAAATCTTATACACGACTTAACCGAATCGAACTAAACAATAGATACGAGCTTCTGGGCCAGATAAAAATTAATCAACACTTCCTAATCATTTACGACTAACTTATGCTCAACTACACTTCGTTCCAGTCCTCGAAGGGGACTGAGGCGCCTTTGGCTCTGAGATTACCTTGCTGACTAATGCTAATCATTGCTCGATGTGTTGGTATTGCTATCATGTCATTTAACGTCCTTAGCATATTTATTTATTGTACCATTATAAATGTTGAATGTACCGTTGTAAATGACAAATAAAAACTTATTTTTATTTTATATAAATATATATATATAAAAAAAGTAAGTAAAGTAGTGCCTATTTTTTCAGGTGGGCTTAACGTCCAACTACCAAATTAGGTGTCGCGGACGGGGGCGGAAGCACCTACTTTACTATTAACATTTTTTAAACAAATATAAAATTTAGCAGTTATACGCTGGACTCAAACTGGGGTCCACCCACTTACAAGTCCGTGCTCATTACCACTACACCAACACCCGCCCATATATATATAAAATATAAATACATAAAGAATATTAGCCAAAATGAATCATCCAAAATACATCCCTGCCAATGCTTAAGCTACCAATTACACGATTCTTCCTCAAGGAAGCCTAATTTTTCTCAGACAGAAACTGCGACATTTTTTTTACCAATGTCTACAAAAATAAATGGACAAGTTATTCGAAAAATATTTATATTTGTTGTTAAAATAAACCAAAAACAAATGTAAAATTCTTATGATCAAACATAATTTAAGTACAATTAAAAATAATAAAATGTATCATAAATAAAGAAACAATAACCAGAAATAAAATGGAGTATTGTTACAATGTTAATTTTATTTAGATTAGTACATTTTTTAATCGAGTAAGCAGTGCACTTTTTGCCAACATAGCGCTCGTATTAATTTCATCTTTTTCTCCTCTTAAATTTTACCACTCATAGTTTATCTTAATTCACATTAAAGATGTTCCAAGTCATGGTTCATCTAATTACTCTAATAACCTTTAATTTTATTTGCATTCTTTCTAAACAGATTTTTTTTCAAACAAATTACCCTTGAAAGAAATTACACTTTTCATATAATTTACATTATAGTATAGTTTTACAAGTGCATTGTTACATTCTTTTAATTTTATATAATACGGAATATAACTATGCCTTCTACAATTTCCAATCTGACAATATAATAGTTTATTGCACAAAACTCTGCGCAAAAATATTTTGCTTTTCTCAACTTAAACAAATCGAATAAAAAATTCTATATTCTATGGTAAGGGGTAAAGCTATATAAAATAAAGAAAATTAGATGATAACAGACCTACCTTACCTAACCTATCTAAAACATTTCCTTTACAATAAAGCCGGCAATTTTAATTTTTTGTTTATTTGATCTTTCCACCTATATAGCTATATTTTTATCCATTAATTTTTATGCCACGTCGTCTCTCGATTAATCTCATTAATACTCCTTTCACAAACTTATTAAATATATTTTATTTTCATTATCAGTCACAAATAATTTAACAGCAACTATAAAAATAGTATTTTTTTTACAACTTGAAAAAAGAGTAAAAAAATAATTCATTTTTTCCAAATTCAATGGTAAATATTTTTCTGAACTAGAACGTTGTTGCCCCGATACATGAATTTTTCACGATTATTTTTTACATAAATAAAAATTATTTCATCACCACATTAAACATCGACTACGTTAAAAGCATGTTATTAAAAGATTCTACAATTTTTTTTTTGCGGTTGACATCGGGTTTGTTCCTACAAGCTGCAATCACTAATCAGAATGCCAACTGATTTATGATTTAAAAGTTGTGCATGCGCGGTTAGCGACTGGCTTAACTGAATGCGTTTGCTGCACACGTCCAAATTGAGCTATATACATTGTTCCACTGAGTATTCTGGCCGATTGCAAAATCACTTTAAAACTCAGTTCAAAACACTTTATTTCGAACGTCTGGGTTTTAGTTGAAACTTGTTACAAAGTATATTATCTATCATTGCACATCCTCATTACAGTTATGAACCAATCGGAAGCATTGATGAAACGAACCGTTTATATATATATTTTAGAAAGTTGCTTATAATTATGGGATAAGGCCTCCATTGGGTATTGTATAATTGTGCTTATCAATAATAAAATGATATAAGCATTACATACGTGATAATATAATATCTATTAAATTTGATAATATAAGTGAGCCGGCTAATGCAAAATATAATCAATTTTAACCAGCGCAACAAAATATAATTATAATCTCCTAATTCTGAATAGTGGAAAAATATAATTATATGACTGATTATTCCAGAGACATTCATCTGCTCACGAAAGAGACAAATTAATACCTTATGTAAAACAAAAAAAAATTTTAATCATATTGTTGGGATTGGACGTAATACTGAGAAGTAAACAAATATTTACTGGAAGCCCTAACAACTATTTATATTTAATAAAAAACTAAATCAACTTAATGCAACAGAATTTTGTTTTCAAAACAGCAAACAAAAAGTCATATTAACAAAAATGTTGGGAAATAATTAGAGATTTTTTTTAGTCGTATTTAAACTAGTTAATCTGCAAAATTTATAAAAATTCTTACCAAAATTATGAAAAGATACCTTAATTTTTTACACCTTATTATCAGAATTCTATATGAAATTATCAATTTTTGTTTGCTAAAATTTTGTTCATTAGATAAAAATAAAAAATCGCCTAACTAAACACTAATCAAAAAAGTATAGTTTCAGTAAAGTTTTCAATAAAATTACATAAAATCACAACTTTCAAACTTCGTGTCTTTGCAGGAAGTTTAAAAATGAATAGCGTAAAATGCATCCAAATCCCAACAAAATACATGTTTGAATTAAAAGAAAAATATGAAGAAAGGAAAAAAAATTGTCTCAGAAATAGTAATGCGAATCAAGATTAAAGTTGTTCCAAACAAAATGAAATTGGACAGGACATCATAGATAATGTCATTTTAAAATATGAAGAGAATACAACTCAAATGGAAATGTTTGTCAATTGATGTACACAAATTTTCTATTTGCTTTTTATGTTTCTGAATTATCTACCTAAGTGGTAAGCGAAACAGGGAAAAAAAGAACTTCTAACACTTAGAAAAAATCCCCGATCAGAACAATTTTTGTAATGTTATATTTAGACTGAAAATTTAGCTTATTATATTTTCATAATGCTGCTTTACGTATTTCACTATCATAAAAATTCTTTTTATATTAACATCTTTGTACTTAAAATTAATGAAGAATTACCGGAGACTAGATTTTTTTTAAATTAAACAATAAAAAGAGACCCTTTTTTTAAGCATCAAATACCAATTAAATATTCGATAATTAATTATACATGTACATATATTAAACAAATTATAACAAAATAAGAATAACTAAAATTAAATAATTCCCAATTTGTTTTTGTTAACTTATCTTATTTATCACTTGTGCTGGTAGCTGGTTTGAAGTTTATTGCTGCACTATTGATGCAAAATCGTTTCCCAGTTGGTTTAGGTCCATCATCGAATACATGTCCTAAATGAGCATCACATCTGGCACACTGGACCTCCGTTCGTATTGTACCTGGGTTTGCGATCAATAACAGTATGTTCGCTCCGACTTTTTTCATTGATTTTGTGTTTTGTTTTTGTTTCAATGAAAGGAATTTGAGGAGATTAGGAAAGAGAACAGATTTCCAGGGAGAGGAAAAAGAGAAAAATCCCTTATTAGCATATATACAACCCAAAGGAAAAGGAAAATACCAAATTTTTCAGACATGCTTAGAAAACCAACACCAAAACAAACAAAAAAATATGCTTATAAAAAAAAAACTTAGGTCATTTTATTTTTAGCGAGGGTTAACAAAGCAAACCCACAATAAAGATCAAAAGCGACCTCTACACGGACAATAATATTGTCAATAACAGTATTGACAGTATAACCATCAATGCTCGTGCTAAGCAATCACAATACTTCATTACCTTACGCGATCAATATTATTGAGGTAACGAAGTTTGTGATTGGTTAGCACGAGTATTGATGGTTATGGTTATATTGTCAATACTGATATTGACAATAATATTGACCGTGTATAGGCCGCTAAAGGCAGTACTATAACCTCCCCTCAACAAAGAATAAAGGGATAGTAGAACCATACGCTTCTTGACAAAAATCGAATAGCTTATAGTTTATTTTATTTGAACAATTCTCAATATTTTGTCTTTAATAATTACTATTATAATCTCGTTAATACGAGCAGGAAATATCCAGTTAGATAAGTTTCATGATTCAATGCATCTACACAATGACTTTTAGAAGTAAATAAAACGGTTCACAAACACTATTAATTCAAACAATGGCTATATAAATATGGAAGAAGGATTATAAATTTTCTTCCGTTAAATTATTGGTAACAAGAATTGTGTAATTGTTGTCGTATGATTTACATTAGGACACGATTGTTTGGCTCAATAACTTCTATACCCCAACTCATTTCTTAAAACTTAGGGGGATAAAATGGTATGAAATATATAGGATTTTCTCTTACTGCAATTTTCACAGTTTTCGATGATAATTTTTGTGCAAACTAGGAAGACCTAGCAATTATAATGATATAGTTCTTTAGAAAGTAGTCTGACACCAAACGACCATCTAAAATCAATAATACCGAAAAAAAAATACAAACAAAAGTGACGCCTTTTATATGAGTATTAAGTGTACAAAAAAAGGTGCTATCAAGAAAACCGCGTTTCTGATTTATCTTATCTTCAATCATAGAATAGAACAACTGGTTTAATTCTCAAAACTACACTCTACAGATAGTGTAATGTACAATACGTTAAACTGACACTTTAAGAAAGAAGTCTAACTGCACAGAACATCTCTAAAAGAAATTTTTCTAGAAGTGTGAAATAAAAGTGTGACCAATGTAAACAATAGTTTGTTTGGCCGTGGTTAGTTAAACAATCAAAAAATTAGTTGGCTAGGGCCAAAGAAGAAACTTATTATTTTTAATAAAGTTTATTCGACATCCATCCTCAGAAACTGTTAAGGGCGAATGGAGAGATAAATGTACAATTTTTAAAATTTCTCAACTAAATTTGCTCTGTGCAAGTCTATGTTATCACACTGTTTGACAAAAAACATTTAACTTTCCATTCGTCCTTAACAGTTCCTGAGGAAGGGCACCAAAGGTGTCTGAAACGTTTTTTTAAAGTTTGGCCAATAATTTTTTGCTTGTTTAAAGTGTGACCTTTATGCGCACAGTCATGACCTTGACATTGACATTGTTGTGGTTGGTTCCGTAGAGCTGGAAAGCATCAGAGATATTTTATTTTCCATGATAGCCTGCTTCTTTTTGTGGTCATCGACCAGTTTCGATGCTTTTTGTCAAACAGTGTGATAACATAGACTTGCACAAAGGAAATTTATCAACTAAATTTGCTCTGTGCAAGTCTATGTATCACACACTGTTTCACAAAAAGATCCTGATGGTGGGCGAACGCCCGAAACCGGTCGATGACCACAAAAAGGAGCAGGCTATCACGGAAAATATCTCTGATATATGGACATTGTAAAAAAAAAAAATCGCAACAGTTCCAAAAAAGTCGCAAATAAATGAAAACTTCATTCCATAAAGTGGTACTTCTGTTGTGGGATTTCCGGTAACTTCCCCTATCGATTCTTTTAATGGTACCCAAACGGAATATCAAGTTAATTGAGAGACAGAGAGAGAGACACGTACAAACCAATTTCTAAAAACACTTTTTCGGCCTCAGGATAACTCCAAATGCGTATTTCCGGTAAAAACTCAATTTTGCAAATTTTTCTTTTAACAGCAATAAGAGAAAGTATAGATAAATAAAAATAAAAAATAAAATAAAAAAAGCTTGACAATGTGCAAAGAGAAACCTTCGTTAAAAACATAATCTAAGTGACACGCGAAGAATTCTAATAGACTGTTTTAATGTAGGAGAAACCTGCCCGACCTCCATGGCCTAAATAATTTAAGTGTGAACTGTACAATTTAATAGAAGAACCTATGTGGGACATATTTTAAAAGAACAATTAATTATTACCAGACAATTCATTGTAATCAAAATGAAATTTTATATATATATGTAATAATATATATATAATATAATTATATTTATATGTTTTATATATATATAATGTACATAATAGAATATGTATGCAATTTACTGTGTTATTTTAATAAAACTACATGAACAATAGAAAAGGTTCCTTGTCAACTGATTACAATCGTAATGACTAACTTGCAACGACCTTGATTTTGTAAATAGGTTTTAACAATAATTATAGTATTATTCTTTGTAAACATTTTTTAAATTAACAGTTTATCAAGTGAAAAAAAAAGCTATATAACTTTAGATTTTTGGTCAAAAATATTTCAAAAGTCTGAATGGTTTCAATTAAGAAAAAACAAAATACGAATTTCACTTATGCAAAACGTATGGTTTTATCTGATAATTAATTTTTTTCAAACTTTTACACCTATTTCTGAAGTTCAGTTATATAGATCGGTAAACGTCCAATTATAATAAAAAATTAAAGAAGGAAGCATGATATGAGCTTCCTCATAGTACCCTATAAAACCAAATTTCTAGGAAACAAGTTTCAAACAAAAATTCTTTTAAACAAGGTTCAACAGAATCACGTCATTCAAAAATCATAATTTCCGACAGTCAATCGAATATTCGAATATATTTAAACAGAATATTGCCACCAATTTATTTAATTCTTCTTAATAGTGTATATGGATAATTAGATCTGTAAAATATGCACTGAGGCATTTTGGTGAGAAGCCCGAACGTCAAAAATACCCAGAACTAACCCTAAACCCAGAAAATCTCTAAAACAATAATTTTTCCACAAAAATTTTTTCAAAAAACAAATAAAATTAGTTCACCATGATACATAGCTCTTTTATATATATGTTATGTGAATATAACGTTTAAAGAAAATCTTTGAAAATATTTTCGGAAAAAATCGGTATAAACTGAAAAATCTATTCTGCAATGTGGTTCAGTTTTAGGAAATTTTTTTACAGTTAAATTTTGCCGCATGCTCCTGATGATTACAAATGGATTATTAAGTTTGAACTCTTTGCCATTTTTTAACGTTTTAGCGTTATGCCCTACTATATGGTATACACACGGAGAAAGAGAGAGAAATTCTCTAAAACCATTTAAAAAAAGGTAAATTTAGCAATCTGCGGTATTAAATCTTTTTTCATGATGACAAATTATCATCGAGCTTAACCAGATAATTGATCGCGATCTTCACTTCAAAACCCTTTTTTTAGGCTTGGCAAAGATTATAAAATTATCGCAACGTTGAGGGAATTTTTTTTTTTTAAATTAATATATTTTATGCAATGCTTTATACGAATATTACTCTAAATTACGAAAATTAAGAGAGAATCCCGATCGCAGAGTTATCCCTAATTAACGCACTATAGAAAAATAATTTTTCCGGGAAGAAGTTTCAACTAAACATGATTACCCTGTATGAATGTGTCATATTTTATACCAAGTTAAAAAAAAAAAATCGAGAAGAACGCGAAAAACTGAACACTTTTTAGGAATATTGCACGATTTGGATGACAATTATTTTCCCCAATGTTCAGGTGAACCCTCAAATCTATTTCTGAGGATACAATTTTGAAATAGAACATATGGCAATATAGACATCTTATAGCAATTATATGAGATCGAAACTCTGACAAGAAAACACTAGGCACGAGTTTCACTTACTGCAATTCTCACAGTTCTAGTGGAAGAATTTTCTTCAAAGTGGAACTTCTTTAAAGAAGAATTTTCTTTAAATGGTTAAATATGGTGGGAACGAATCTTATACTGAAAGGGCACTTTAACTGAATCCCCACTAAAAATCAATAATTATGAAGCTTATTCTGTAAATACCTATCCTATTAACTCTCTTCAAACGAGAAATCCTAACATTACATTTGATGCATTTTAATATTATATTAGAACTGTTTCCAAAAATCAATTTTCTTAGAAAAATCATTAGAGCCATTTTCGAGAAAATCATGAGAAACTTAAAAAAAAAAAATCAATAACGTTCCGTTTTCCGTTTGACGAACTAAGATCGAAATCTTGGCGACAGATATAATGGTGTTACCAAAATGGAATCAAATGTAAGCTTCCTATTTTTTTTTTTTAATATTGTTCACACAAATACAATACTTTGCCCTTCATTAACATTTTTTTCTTATTCAGGGAATCTCAAAATATATATTTCCATTTGAAAGGACTGATAATTTCGCAATAAAAACCACTTGACAGTAGAGGTAAGAGTAAAAGAATTGCTGTGTGATTTAAACCATTACCTAATAAGGAAAAACAAACAAATGAATGATTCATTTTTTTAACCCAAACACAAAGTAATAAGAAAAAAAACAAAGGTAACTAAACAATTTCTATCAATAAATTAAAAAAAAATTCTTGCCATATTAGCGAATTAAATATTATACAATGAAGAACATAGCTAATTAGTAGATAAATTAATTAAAGCAACCATATGGAAATATTAGTTATGCTTTACGATCAAAACAAGAAAAGTTTTTTGTTTAGTTACATTGAAGAGAAAATTATGGTAAAAGCGAGAACCTCCCTCATTTGATTATAGCCTTCAAACAGAAAAGAAACAGCGGGTAGAGCAATAGAAAACATGTTAGTTGAATTAAAAAAGAAAGAAAGAAAAAAAAAACTGAATCAGGAACTATGATATGGTAACCAATTATGTGGATTATTAGAAACAGACAAAATTATATTCATATGGTAAAGCAGAAGAATTTTGTTAATTTTATATGAAAATGTTATCTTTCAAATAAAAGATTATTCTGAGAAATAGTAAGAACGGGTTCATAATTAAAAAATAAAAAAATAAAAATGAAA
The DNA here is from genome assembly GCA_011037195.1 of Triatoma infestans. Classification (NCBI taxonomy): domain Eukaryota; kingdom Metazoa; phylum Arthropoda; class Insecta; order Hemiptera; family Reduviidae; genus Triatoma; species Triatoma infestans. Next base: position 5,265 of record JAAEAF010000672.1, on the reverse strand, counting down.
GATATAGTAATGCGAAAATTTTTAATAATTATAGAGGGAATCGTACACCATACAAATAAAATGTCAACAAAAAATTAAGCATTTTATATACAGAAAAAAAAAATTATCAATAAAAATATTAAAAGCTTTTCTTTTCTTTCTTGTTTTAATGTTGAACTAATTCTATTTTTTTTTCATGACGATCTAAATGAATAAAAACGGCAGCAACTTATTTACAATAAAAATAACAATAAAAAAATATTATTTACACGATGAGTTTTCACCACATTCCTGAACTATTGTCACGTCTTTATGAACATTAGTAATAATAATTTCATGGGAATCCTCTTCATGATGTATCCTTTATAACAAAACTTACAATAATTATTCCAATGGTCTTATATTTATTCTTTGTACAGAATATGCGCTTTTTTCCTTCGATGTATGAAACACTCAAACGAATTTCTGTTACTGCTAGTTACATATATTTTGATTGGCAAAATATTGTCTTAAAAGTGAAATTTTTTATTGGTGTACCAACAAGTTACATTGTTGGAATTTGATCGAAAATTAATTTCCTTAAACTTAGAATGCTTGCTGCATAGAAATATACTAATAGATAGAAACGCGTACCACTTTTATTTAAAAAAATCTTAAAAAAATAGTATAGAGTGGTCTTGGGGAATCTGTCAATTAGTTTAAAATTAAATTTGCACAAGCTTTCTTAATTTTGGGATAAGCGCTCCACACAAGGCCGCTCAGGTTTTCAATTAAAATCGTCGCCACCATTTTTATGGCCAGCCCAACTAAACATTATAACGTTGCAATTTTAAAGAAAATTTCTTGATTAAGTTGTAATTAAAAAGAAAGTCGTGTATTTCACAACAGATTTTTTTTTTTTTTAATAAACTGTCTGTCCAAAAAATGCATCAACATTTCTTATGATTTGGGCAAATAATTTGAGGGATCTAGGGTATTAATTAATAATAGTCATTGTAAAATCTGTTGATTATTATATTTTATGTGCTTTTAAAAGAAATTTTTAGACAATTATAATATTAATTTTAAATAAATTGCAGAAATGATTCTATTCTAGCACTAATTAGAGTTCGATCGGTAGCATTTATATTTGTTAGAAATTGTTGATTATTCGTTTGTACATGATAAATATTGACATATTAAGATTTCATAAACGAAAACTATCAAGACGTTTCTATTTTCTCTTAAATTCATCAAATGATTTAATCAGTACAGTTTTTTTTGGTAAATATATACTTCACTATGGAGACTTTCTGTTAATAGTGATGTTCAGCGAAGTATGAATTTAATCAGCCAATTTTACTTGACTTAATGTTACTACAAAAAGAAAGAAATAAGAATATCCTAAAAATAATTTTCAAAAAAATAACAATTAACCAAATTATTCACCACGGTTTGTTAACAACAGTGACCACTCATGTCCGGTTGGATTTAACTGTGAACTTCTATTATACATTCAGTAAAGTCTGAGAGAGAGAGAGAGAAAAACGATGTGCAATGCTTTAGAATGGGCATTCAATTAAGATCCAACAAAGACTGTTTCTGTGCTATAAAAAGAATGAAAGCTATAAAATAATATTAACACTTAAAAGATAATTTATCCGTGTTTCGTTCTGCACGCATGTATATGTATATGTTTATGATTTGAAGACAGATGTGAAACGGTAAAGTTATTCGGATGTACTTCGGGATCAAGTAGCAAGAGTTCATTATTGTCCGTTTTGTAAGTTCTTATGATCGAACAATACATAAAAAAAAAAAATAAATAAATAAATAAAAAAAAATAATCATAGTATTTATTCAGTTTCAAAATCGAGTTGACTCTAATTGTGAATATGCAATAGAAATACTGTACTTGAACGTGTGTTCGTCCATGACAAAAACAACAAATTAAATATAATAAAAATGGCCCAATTGTGAACACTCCCTGAACTGAACAAAAGAAGAAAAAAAAAAATCATATTTTTTTTGTGTATTTAAAATATCCATTTCAATATAAGAATTTATACGAGGGTCCGGAGAAAAGATTTCCCCGGCTTAGTTTGCTTCGACGCCCCTGTATTTAAATGTTTTTAGAAATATCAGAGCAACTTCGTAGTCGACTGACATCTTACATTGGGCCTCCCAATAACATAAAGCACTTGCAATAATCAATTTTGTTTAATTATAACAGAGATCTGTCTATCTTATTTAATTTTTAAATTGTGCTATAAGATATAATCTTCACACAAAGATATAATTCACTAAAAAAGGGTGTCCCTCATAAGACTTTTGTTGCTGCTCAAGCAGTAAAGGGCTTTTAAATTAGGATTTTCTTCAATTTTTGTGCCCAATATAATATATAGTTTGTGGAAAAGTAGAGTATAGTGACAATTTACAGAAAGCCTAATTTTAGGATATTTTATTCTCCCAACTCGCATCACGCTTTCTTTCTCACTCATTCACAATCACCAAGAGAAGTGAGAGAGGCTTTCATTAAAACACTTTTTCTATTACAAAGTAAAACTTGTATTTCCGGTGAAAACTTAATTTTTTTCACATGCGATACTTCTACTTGCAGTTAGAGAAAGTTATAACAACAAATTGAAAAATATTTCTGAATTTCACTTAAGTTGTTTTTGGTTTAAGGAAAATTTCCACATAAAGTCGCATATCAATATTTGCAATATTTGAAAAATTACGAACAATTAGTCAGACAAAAAAAAAAGTAAATTTTACTCAAAAATTGTCCTAAAAAAAGTGATTTTATTAAAAGTATTTAAATTTCACAAATTGACCTCAGTTACCACTGAAAATGGCAATCATTTAAATGACAGCAATTTCCAAAACGAGACAACCTTTCCAAGGCTAACTTTCTCCTCTAGAAAAGCAAACAAATAATATTTAGATAAATGCAAGATTCATCAATAAGAAATAAATTAAACGCCCTATTAACAATTTACTTTCTAGCTGAGTAATTGTATATGCAAATTTTCTTTTACATATTTCTCTGGTTTTTAAACATTTTTAAAGCATAACAATATATAAAAATAAATAAATTATTAACAACAAACTCTTTAAGAGGTTGTGGGATTAGACAAATCATTTCAAGAGTGAGGTTCGCGTTTTATTCTAATGTATTTCATTCAGCAATTTCTCCTTATTATTTATCCCTTGTTGTTCGTACGCAGAAGTTTGGCGAACTTAGTGACCTGAAAATGTTCAAGATTCCCAGGGACTGATTTTTTTTTTCCTAAAGAGATTTTACAATTGTAAGTTTTCGCCAAATGTTTAAAACGTAAGCATAACTTTAACAAATTCTTTAGTTTTATATATCATGGATCTCTCAAGTTTTTAATTTAATTATTTCTTGGAAAAACTGATTTTAAGACGGTTCATTATTATGACATAAAACGTTATTGTTTCTTTGTAATTGCCATTAAGATTTATTGTACGATTTCATTATATGACAATTAAATAACTGTATTAATGATGATAATTTAATGTTAAATCCAAAGTTTGAACTAATTGCCCATTTGAAGGTGAAAGATGTAGCAAGGAAAAGTCGCCTGTCGCCTGAGTGTTCGTAACAGACTTTTTTTATTATTATTATTACTACAATTTATTATTTTTTTGTCGTTCTCGCGTAATAAACTTCTGAAATATAAAATCTTAAAGGCAACAGGGGAAAAAAATAATTAAAATATATGGATATGAGGAAAAAATACTTCAATGTTTCGAAAATCGGAACAGAATAATTTTAGAATTAATAAAAAAAAAAAATTATTTGAAATGCATACGTTCGTTAAAGATAAACTAATAAAGTTAAAAGCTGTTCTCCTTAGGAGACTCACTTAAAAGTTAAATATGAATGTTAAAAAGAGTTAAAAATAGCACAGGAATGTGGCAAAGTATAAACGGAAGCCTAAATAGTATAAGACAAATAGAAACACTCTTTCACGAATACTAAATACTTTCCAATAATTATATATTTACCATTTGACGTGTCCTTTGACAATTTTACTAATCCTTTATCTAATACATCGTTAAAAGCTGGCCAACCACAACCGGAATCATATTTTGTATCAGATGAAAATAATTCTAGACCACAAACTATACAACTATAAATTCCTTCATCTGTGATCTTATTATATTTGCCAGTAAATGGTCTGTAATGAAAAACAGTGATTGATATTACGGCATAAAAAAAAAATTATTGGTTGACCTAAAATAAAATTTCCACTAACCTTTCTGTACCTTTTTCTTGGGTAATATGATACTGCAACGGACTCAATTTCTTTTTCAATTCTTCCTTTGAGAAAGTTTGTTTTTCCATAATATTTTTATCAACAAACAATGTTCTACATGTATTTCTTGAGCATAAATTTATATGTGCTCCGTTTATTATATCTCTTTCATTTAATACAAAGTTACGGCTTCTATTTTTAATTATATCTACACAAATTGGTACAATCTTCTTAGTTAAATTCATAAAAACCTTAATGTTGCCGTGTCCTACTATTTAATACTTTTATGCAATGTCTGAAATATTTAAAAGAAAATCTATCAGTTTGTGCACCCCGAGCATGATAAAGCTGTTAGCACTAACGCAGAATAAAGGAACAATTTATAATACTAAATAAAATACAAACATTGCTATGCTAGGAGCACATGTTAGGTAAATGACAGGTCATCAGATAAAAAAAAAAAAAAAAATTACAATTAAACACCTACCTTCTCACGACGAGGGTTTACCAACGACTGACGTCAACTTTCGACTCATGGCTACTTCGTTGTTGACATCACAGCTGCGCTATCTCTGATTGTGTAATTCAACTATTTAAGTGAACATCTAAAGTACTTTCTTTTTCCGTACGTCAGACTTCAGCTATTCAGCCAATCTGCATCGCGCGGCCCAATATAAAATTTTAGGCTGCGCTAGGGGTTGAAGTTTGATTAGTTGGAACTCGGTAACCAGGGAGCACATGAGAACCACCTCGGACGCGAACAATTTTACCTCCCTCCTAAAATACTCGAGCAATTGATCTGCCAGATAAAAACAAATCTAACTTTGGTGCACTCCATACATCGTTCTTTTAATGCTATTTTCGTATTCATAGTAATTGTCTTAAGTTCTCAGTAAATGTTTAGTTTCCATCATATAAATGTGTCACGTGCACCGAAATCGCATTATACAGGGGAGTCTTAATAACTCAGATCCCGAAAACACCATTCCTAGAGAATTGTATCAAATAAAATAGGTCTTTA